>CM075014.1:7512331-7552408 GCA_037576675.1 Pangasius sanitwongsei | reverse complement strand
CAAAGTCTCCAGAAGAACTGCGGCTGCTTCTGCAAGATGCTCAGTAACACTTACAGCTCATTTCCTTATAAAACTGCTCACATTGTACATGAGACTACTATTTTTTTTTTAAAGCGAAGGATCGTCGCACCAAATATTGACTTTGTTTCATTTATTACTGTTTACTGCTCTTTATAGTCATTTTTTAATGTAGAAAATTTTATTTTTATTAATTTAAAAGACATCTTTGCTCTACAGCATTTCTCTGCATGTGCCTAAGAATTTTGCACAGTACTGTAGGTAAATCATACTCAGGTTAATCAATTAACTTTATCTGAAGAACTTTTTCCTCGCTTTTCATTCGCCTTGTTGCTCCACGCTCTTGACAAACCCACGTGCTGTGATTGGTCCTACCAAACATCGCAAGGAGCTGTGGGTCAGAGCTTGACGAGGGCATCACCAAAGCGCACAGTAAGGGCACAAAACCGGCACTTGTGAGCACGCTTCTGAAGCCTAATATGAGAAATGGGACAAATATAGCTCACATATACAAGCACTGCAAGACGGCAGGTGTGCTTTTTGAGATGGGGAAAAAAAAAAATTAAAAATTAAAAACAAATAAGCTGACTTGCTCTACATGGATGATTTCACCACTGTGTCTCAGCAGCCCCATCTCCTCCTCCCTTCACACTCTCAGTCTATTACAGAGTGAGTGTGTGAGCTGCTGCACTGCCCCACATCATTACCATCCACCAGCGGATTTTCTCAATCCGCCAAAGCCTCCACTTCTTCCTCTCACTCTCTCTCCAACTATCACACACTAGACTGGGCTAAGATACTGCTGACCTACATTTGGAGATGTTTGCATGTTTGCATCAGTGTGTATCCAAGACTCTGTGTGTATCATAACAGTCTATTCATCAACATATTAAACCATCAGGAGATTAAATCGAAACGAAATTGGTACACTTCATGCAAAATTTATTTTAGTAGTGAAGGTAATTTCATGTCATTGCACAATTGTCTGCAAATCGAAACTACTGAAAATACAGAAACAGAAACATGGACTCTTCTGAGAGAGCCACAGATGAGAGGAGAGAGATAAAAGCCGATCAGTTATGAATAAGGTCGCTTGAAATCACACTCACTTATGCCTGCTCAAAGTGCTAGTGTCTGTGGCTTCCACCCCCGTCAGCTGCTGCATTCTGGTACGCTCCAGGTGCTCCATGTAGCTGTGGATCATCTGCAAAACGCAAAATGATTATCAGCCAGAATAGAAGCAGATACACTGTGATTAGTGTGAAGTTTAAAGCATCCCACCTTTAGAAGACACACAATTAAACAGTTATTAACTGGAATCGCAAACTTGCTTCTTTCTGTTCAGGTGTTTAAGAAATTTGGTTCATGCATGCTGTGTGTATGCATGAGCGTTCTGAAAATTCACAGGCAGTTACACAGTGCACCACATGACAATATGAGAAATAAGAACACTTACAGGCACTACAGCATGTTTATAAGTCACCAGAAAATTTATTATAGTACTGTATTACATTTTTCACCAAAATCCTTACAGCTTGACAAGCATGAACTTTATAGACAGTATTACAATTAAGCCTAATTCTAACAATTACAATAATATTTACATTATTTTAAAAAGATAATTTTGTCATGTATTACCCCACACACACACACACACACACACACACACAGTCCTCACCTCAGTGTGTCGATGATGGAGGGCATTGTACTCTCTCTTTAGTTCTGATTCGCGTTCCTCTAATCTTCCAACTGAACAACAGACAGTGACATCATTGCTTAGTGTCTCTCTATTAGTCAACACCTAAATAGATTTTATCAACCTGAAAAAGGCAGCTTCTAACAGATAGGATTTCTGAGATTTGACACCTCTGAAAAGGATTTATCAGGGCCTGAATCCAAATTCAACCTGCTGTGATCAAATGCAATAACGTTCATCGACCACAAGAGGTCTTTAGTGCAACACAAAACACAGAGCAGTAATTTACTGTCAACCAAGAATGACAAGGAGTTCACGGTGGACATCAGGAGAGAAAAAGGACAAAAGGCATAACCTAGTCATAAACTGGAAGGTTCATAGTTCAATTTGGGCAGTTATAGCACTCCACTAGCCCTAAACTGACACTGAAAATTACAGATTTATAAGCAGCCAGCTGAGTGCGTAAGCTTACTTTATACAGCTATTACAGAAATAACATACGCATGTCCAGTCCAGTCCATGTTACACACTTGACACTTTTATTAGTGACATAAAAGGAAAACAAATTAAAACCATTTTAAACAAATCAAACAACTCCTCTGTCCAGATAACATACAATTATTCACCATATATTTATAAAAAAAATTTTTAAAAATGAAAGCCTATGTATTGAGGGGAAAAAAAATAAAATAGCGATGCCATGTTGATACAGAAATGTAAATTTTTATACGAGAACAATACAGAAAACGTTTTCTGGTAGCATGTAGACTGAGGACGTGTAGATATGCATAAAGCAAGATTTAAATATAGCAATATATAATTAGTAGATAATTAGCAGCTCCTCCATTTTTTTTTTTTTCACCAGCCGAAGAAATCACAGCGCTGGCGTTTTGCTTTCTTTCTCTCGCAAGACTAAGGGTTTATGAATTTGTGAATGCGACGCAAACCAAACGTGTCTTTCACATCCCATGGCCTTTCGCATTTGATCTAGCTGCTGCTTTAGCTAAAAAAGCACACAAGGGTAGTCTTTAGGTGTCTTCTATATCAGCAGAGGTCAAAAAGTGTAACTGCTGCAGCTGAACTAGAGATGTTGTCCCTTCAGTACACAGCCCCATACTGAGACACCCTTCCTAACAGTCTAATAAAGTCTGACATGATCACTGATCGTTGCTTACTACTTGCACATCGGGTTTTTCTGGAATGATATAGAACTGAAAAACTGACAATTATCAGTTTGAATGTAATTCTCTCTCTCGTGCTTTTCTTGAGAATGTCTGACAAAACATGTTTTTCAGTTTTCACCTGGGAAAGTCAAACAGGTGCCACATCTCTTTATGAAAACATCTGGTCTGAAAGGGAAACAAATCTAATTTGGCTTAATATTGTAATTTAATTTGACTGAACAAGAAACGGTTATTTTTAACACTTGAGTCATTCTTTTACTGGGAGGTTACATTTGATCACACGTCGTACAGTGTTTTTTAATAAACTTTAAAAAGTGGTAATATTAGGAAGAGATGAGTGATTAAGGACTGATTTATATAAACAAGCAAAGTGAACTGGAATGAATAAGAAGGCAGACGAGCAGTTATCAGATGAGAAGCTGGCAAGAGAGAAATAGTCCCTACAGAGTATTCATGATTCAATGAATTAAAAGAAATGACTTGGAGAAAAAAAAAAAAAAAACTATTTAGAGCATATGAAGAAAAGACTACCCTGCATCCCACTCAGGGTGTTTCCCTGCCTCACGCCCAGGGCTCACGGGATAGGCTGCAGATCCACCTTCGCCACCCTGACCAGGATAAAGCGCTTACTCAATTCACATGTCCCAACTGGTTTAGTAGATGACAAGTGAAACTCAGGAAGTGCAACCTGCTGGAAATCACACATAACGACCGGGAATACGGAGTCATTGACTAGCATATACTCCTATGTCCAGTCGATGACTAAGTTTAGCTGATAAAATGTAACGTTTTATTCCGACTCACTCTGTCCAGCCTAAAAATTGTTTACAAGGCAAGACGTTTGTCAATTTCTGATTGCGAAAATCGTGTATCAGAGCTGCAGCATAAAAGATTTCAAAATACGTCTAGTAGTGAGACACTAAAGTGTCGTAAACTTGGGTCTTTAAGTCAAGAACTATGACATGAGAGCATCATGCTTGAGGAAAGGTCACAACAGAAGTTTCTAATCAAGTCCATTTATTTCAGGAGAGAAAGACATTTAAGGAGCTGACAGCATTGCCTAGATGTATCATTTGCTTTGAGCGGTTATGTAATCACCGCCCACCTAGAGACAGGCTTGGCGGTGAACGTGCTCATCAGCCCATCATGTGGGGGAGCTCAGCAGCCCTTCAGGTATTATCCAATTCAGCCCATTCTTAGCCAACACATATCTGAACAGGAAAACAAGCAACTAGAGCAGGGCGGGCTGCGGTCCGGATGTGAACCCGAAGTATTTTCAGTGGAACAGACTAGAGCACTTGATATGCAGCATATTTCAAGTATTTGGGGGGGGTGAGGAGTTTTTTAAAAATGAACCTGATCAGCTTCTGTAGCAGATCCTCTGTTGAGGATAGTTATATATGTGCAATAATGTCATTTATTACATGCAGCTTTCTAATCTGGTCTGACTAGTGACATCACACAACATGGCTTGTGACAAAAAAAATAGAGATAGAAATAGAATATTTAAAGACGGCTGGACAGAGAAGTACATGTTTAATGCCTGAATAAAGCAAAACACATCTGTTCAGAGTCCATGGGGCTTTTACACCCTATATTCTCTTGTTATGGTGACTGCATACAGGTAAGAAAAGGAAAAAAGTCACTAAAGACGTGTCAATGCTGCTGACTGATAACAGAAAAAGCAGGAAAAAACAAAACATACCAGTGTTTCCTGTACTGCCGTACCAAGGAGTCAAAAACCAATAGCTGTTGGCACCTCTGGTCTCTGAAGTGGATAAGTACACTTTGCCGTGAACTGAAATACTCACTCTGGTCTGCGCAGTTCTTGGACTTGAGCTCCAGCTGTCTGGTCTGTCCCTCCAGCATCGTCACTTTGCTTTGCAGATCTTTCCTCTCTTGCTCCTGCAAGTCCTCAATCTCCATATACCTCTAAAGCAAAACAAGACATGGGCTGCTTTAGTTTCAACACTAAATACAAAACTGGAACGCACACACTAAAGCATTACACTAATCTATACAATGGACGGCCTGAAAAAAAAAAAAAAAAACAAGCTCTTCCACTGCTCTCTGAAGATATAATGATCAAAGTTATAGTTATAATGTACGTGCTGACAGTGCTGTGTGCACGTTTATAGTAAAGCAACACTGAACATGCGTCTCATACAGTGCTGAATGTCATTTAGCAGAATAGTAACTTGAGGAATTTGTACTTGCAAGCCTTTTATCTGTGTTTAATGAAAATCTACTTTAACACGTTTCTTCTCAAAGTAATACTGAATTACAGAAATAAAAACATTCTCGGGCTTATATAAACATATATGTTAACAACTGGGGAAAAAATGTCCAGGCTGTGTTTTTCAAATAAGCAATATTATACATCTTGTGCTTTTTGCATGTTTATGAATTTGCAACTTGCAAAATAAAAGTGCAACATAAAGGACAGTATCCATGCGAATAAATTAATTTAGCATCCACAGTTTGACTTGCTGTAACTACTATATATGTGGAATCAAGTTCCCTTTGAAAAGAAGAAAACCAATATTTGATTTAAGTTTCTCAAAGAAACTTTCAGGAAAGCTTCATATTAGAGATACACCACGCGTTTCCGAGCCTGTGGAAAGCCTTTTTACGTTATTTTTAATGTAAAATGCATTTACATTTTCTTTATAAACAGAATACACACCTATGTCTACCGGCTTTTTTTTGTGTGTTTACACTGGATTTTGAACAGTTTTTTTTTTTTTTTTTTTTTTTTTTTAATGTGTCTCAAAACATGTAATTTACATTATATTTTTGTAAAATTACACATGGCAATTTCCAGGTTACTCTTACAGATCTACCGAGATCAGGACATCATTTACGCAATTATTCTTGGCAAATTACCCACAACACACCCATTAACTGCGCACAATTTATCAGCATGCACACACAAATTAGTGCAGGAGCTCAATAAATCAGAGCCTTAGTGTACAATAAATTAAAGATGGAGTCCTAATACTGCCCTGCACCTTTTGGACTGGCAACAGTATGACTAAACTGTAACACAACTTACACGTTCCCTCCCATCATGTCTACATCTACTATTACACCTTATTCAAAAACTCTTTATTCTTTTCCTTCCATTTTTACATGCACAATCCGTGTCTCTATGTCTTTATACTTAAAAGATTATCCTTAAACTCCTGCAGTTCATCTACACTGATCTGACTGGTGTAGAATTATCAGTAGAAATTAGTTTAAGCTAAAAACCAAAAATCATCGTTCACCTGGAGTCACTGGATTAAGTCTTTTCCTTAAAGAAAGTGCATGTGATGTTCAACTATACCTTTCATTTCTACCTGCTAAATAAAACACACGTGTTTATTAAGTCTGTAGAATCAATTTGACATGTTTCTTATTTAAGATCATGTAAAGTGTGTGAATGAGGAACAAAAACTACACAGCATATTAATAGTGATTACGTGCTAACAGTCCCCCTTAAGACCGGGTGACATCTGCGGTGGCGTTGCCCTGGCTGAACATTAACAGCTGTGTGCTGCCATAATCACGAACGAGTCAGGTTTCAGTGAGTCACTGCAGGCGTTAGCTCAGCTTATTCATGCCGGCTTAGCTCATTCAGACCAAACCACACTTTTGGCTACGGCAGGTGGAGGAGAAGCCATAGAGAATAGCTGCAGAGAGGATTTTCTCCTCCATCACACACTTTACACACACCATACCCTCACTCCTATTGTTTGAGATCAGCCAAAACCACATTTCTTGTAGGTGTTGCGTGCAAATAACAATGATTTGAAAACTGATGCGGAGGAGTGAGAAAATGAACCTAAAATGATCCTCTTGTGGAGGGCTGAAGCTCAGTAGATATCCGTAGCAAATCAAAGAAACGGTTCGGTGAGAAATCTGAGTGCAATACGTGTAAAAAGCCTGGATCAAAGCACAAAAAGCAGAAAATGCCTGGAAACACTGAAAACTTAATAGCATAATTTAAAGGCAGAGGAATCTAACTAATTCCAAAACAGCACATACGTGCAGTAGTAATACAAATATAAATCTTAAATGGCAGCTGAATGCTCATTCCCCAAAATCTCCCAAGGTACAGGGGTGGACAAATCATAAATTCATGCGCTAACACACCGGGCAAGTGAAAGCTCCAATGTGCTGCCCAGTCCCATGTTTTGGTGGCCATGAAACAATCTGACCAGGCTACACAATGGGAGCTAAAGTAATGTACTGGCATAATGACCAGAGAGGTAGTGAAGCGCATTAATACAAACTAAGGGGAAGAACAAGTTTATGATTACTGCCCTCTTCCAACAATAATCGTGGCCAATGCTCTGGCTATGAGCTGTAGTTTTCTTTCCTCATATCAAGAATAAGGAACCATGAGGTGAGCGAGCAAAATTGGGTGGGAGGGATGGCATTAATCACTCTCCTGTCAATCAGTGCAACATTAACCAATCACGGGCATCTGTGAGCTCATGTATGCGGAAGAGGGCAGATAGAGCTTTGCTCTGAGTGTGTTACGCTGCCCTGCGATGTAGCATGAGCAACAGTGTGAAAAGAAGTGGTAGATGGCTTCATGCGTCTCTGAGAAGCAAGTGTTAGCCTTCATCCTCTCCGGTTGGTAGAGGTCAGGTATTAGGGACGAGCTGGCTAGTGGGTGGGATTTAGCAGGTGACTAAACTGGAGAGAAAATGGAGAGAGGAGAAAAATGCAAATGAAAACATTTTGCAAAAGTCAATAAGTAGTAGTTGTTTTTTTTTTCCTGGTTGTTTAACTTACTTGTTTGCCAATAAAAAAAAAAAAATTAAAAACACTAAAAGTCTGGAAATCTGCTTGTCCTAGGTGCCCAAGCAACTAATTTCTCCACCTATGATGTAAGAATTTAACAAAACAGTTGAATATGTAACTCTAAATCAGAGGAAATGATGCTTCTGCTCCAACTGTTATGTCCTAATATCACTTACAACTCAAGAATAAGGCAATATTCACTACTGCAATTTTCTGCAGTTGGTTCACTTAAGGTTAGTAAGAAGGCTTTATTTCCTGTGCGCAATCAAACTTCAAAGCCATGTGACACACACTGTGTATGTGTGCGAGGGATCACATGACCATGAAGCTCCCGGTCACTCACATGCGTAGTCTCTGCAGCCCAGTGCCCTCGGATACAGTGTTCACCTTGTGATATGAAGAGTACAAAAATACCCTTAGGACAAAATTAGGAAGTCAAAGACAGCAAGAAAATATTTAAAGTGTTCCACAGAGGTTAAATCATTATCACAAGAATTGCACAAAAAGTCTATGTTAAGATATTAACGGTGTAAAACGAAGATCTCTTTAAAAGTTTGCACTTCCCTTTCTGAGGCTAATGTAAATATTGTTTAATAATTTTTTTGACCTCATTCTTTACAACAATGCCAGATGTCATTCATTTGCTGCCTTCTGGAGAACGAGAAACTCATGGTAAAACGTACGCTCAGCGAGCACTTTATTAGGAACACCATACTAATACTGGGTAGAGCCTCCATTTGTTGTCAAAACAGCCTCAATTCTTCATGGCATGGATTCCACAAGATGTTGGAAACATTCCTTTGAGATTGTGGTCCATGTTGACCTGATCGCATCACGCAGTTCCTGCAGATTTTTCATGTGCACATGCTGCGTTCTACCACAGCCCCATTCTATTGGATTCGGATCCGGTGACTGGTAAGGCCACTGAAGAACACTGAACTCACTGTCATGTTCATGAAACCAGTTTGAGATGTTTTTTGCATTATGACATGGTGCATTATCATGCTGGAAGTAGCCATTAGAAGATGGGTAAATTGTGGCCATGAAGGGATGCACATGGACAACAACAATACTCAAATAGGCTGTGGCATTCAAGCGATGACTGGTATTAACGGGCTCAAAGAAAACATTCCCCACACCATTACACCACCTCCACCAGCCTGGACTGTTGACACGAGATTCATCTCAGAAAGGTTACTGTAGCCTTTCTGTCAGCTCGAACCAGTCTTGTCATTCTCTGTTGACCTCTCTCATCGTTTCAGTCCACAGAACTGTTGCTCACTGGATGTTTTTTTCTTTATTGTACCACTCTGGGTAATCTCTAGAGACTTCTATGTGAAAATCCCAGCAGTTATAGAAATACTCAAACCAGCCTTTCTGGCACCAACAATCATGCCATGCTCAAGATCACTGAGATCACATTTCTCCCCCATTCTGATGGGTGATGTGAACATTACCCGAAGCTGGTGGGCCTGTAGCTGCATGATTTTATGCACTGCACTGCTGATTAGAGAACTGCATGAATGAGTAGGAGTATAGGTGTTCCTAATAAAGTGCTCAGTGAGTATTTTTCTGTTGATTCCTGCTGTATGATTTGGCGTGTTGTGTGTTTGCAGCATACAGACACATTTTAATTTTAGCAACTTGGATTTTTTTTCCCCATTTAACCAAGGAGGGGTTAAAAACTTTTGCCTCCTACTGTAAGTGCCACTGGAATTTTAGCAAATATGAGCTATAGGGAGAAAAGCTAAAAGCATAAGCCTCGCAACTCGCATACATTTTTTTTGATGAACCAGATATCTTAAGATGAGCTAAAAAGCTGAGAAACTTGAGCATGTCTTCTGTATTACGAGTGTTTAGACATAAACTAACTATCTGTTGTCAAATGCTCTGAGTGACATTTCATGCATCATAAGTGCGTGGGTAAGAATATTAAACAAGCAATCAGAAAGTAAAATTGTAGCTCTCAGCTCCCAGTTCAGTATATTTTCACAAGTGTGTGAAATGGAGCAGTAGCCCAGTGTGTTTGCATTTTCTCCACAGTGATGCAAAATTTACATAAGGTTTATGGACGTCTGGGTGTAACAAACAGGTACTGGCAGGCAATGGCACAGACTGCTGCAATCAACTACACAAAAATCTTACAAGACTGGTAATGACGTTATTACTTTGCTGGGCTGCAAATTCCTGATTACAGGTTTTCCCTACAGTAGTACACGCTCCTTTTTTCACTGCACTTGTAGTATATCGTTCCTGCAGTCACAAAGAGATGAAGGGCGTCCTCATTAAAAACAAACTGCTTTCTTTATCTAAGCTACAGGGTTAATAATTCTGGCTATGAAGGATCTTCGCTTAATCCTCGTTCACTTGGTGGATTTTCAGCACTCGCAGTGCGTGCATCTGGTGAATGTGTGTGTGGGAGTGTTTCTCTTTCACTATCTCTCTGCATTGCTCATCATATGATCCACAGGACAACATTCATATGACATCGCTGCAGAGGAAGAAGGACTGGCTGTGTACAGCCTTCTGAACATTTCACACATAATGATCCCCTTGTGCCGAAATCAATACAGAGGGTGCAGTGTGCTGGCACTCTATTGACAGAGCTCTCTTTAAGTCAACTGCATCTTCAGTTGCCTTGTTGTTTTATGGGCACAAAGCCATAGCTCATAACCACCACGGCAGAAGCATATGAGTTCTGCAGAAAAAAAAAACAGATGCACATCATACCATTCCAAATCAGTTTTAATGAGGTTGTGAAATCAGAGAACTCCGAGTCTGTTGCTGTTAAGAGAAAACAGGTTCTTGGTTTTGAACGACTCTGGATTTTTAACTCTGGCAGCACACTTAGTCTTTGTCTTGCTGGAAGATGAACCTACGCACGAGTCTCAAGTCTCTTTCAGAATGTAACTGTGACTGTAAGTTTTCTTCTAGGATTGCCTGAGCACCTTCCCAGGCCCTGCTGATGAAAAGCATCCCCACAACATGATGCTGCCATCACCATGCTTCACTCTAGGGATGATGTTCTCATTTTTCAGTCAAACGTAGCGCTTTATGTCAAGGCTAAAAGGTTCAATTTGGGTTTCATCAGTCCAGAAAACCTTCCACATGTCTCCTTAGTCTTCAATTGGTATTTCCTATAGCATTTTTTTTTTCAATAATCACTTTCTTCTATGGTTGTCCTGTGAACACATCTCCTATCGGACCTGTGGTTCTCCAGCTCCTTCAGAGTTACCGTTGGCCTCGTGGTTCTCTTACTAATGCCGTTCTCACAAAGTCAGTGAATTTTTCAATGGTGGTGAATACTTGTACAATCACAACTTTTATGTTTTCCTTTGTAAATAATTTTGCAAACTATATTGATTTTTCCCCTTTACTACAATACTGTGGATTGATCTGTTTAAATTCATAACATAATTTCAATTAAGCCCATTTCAGCTGCAGGTCGTAACACTACATATGTATATAGTCACTGCAGTGCTGCAGTGTAATTCAGTAACGATAGTGGATGTAATAAAATTTAAGCGAAGTGCACAAAGTTTCCAGAGAAACAAAGTGTTTCTCACAAAAGTCCTTCATCAGCTGTGCAAACAAAACATTTAAATTTTAAAATACTGGAATATATTCAGCTGTACTGGAAGATGAAACAGAATGTCTCTTCGGTCTCAGAATAACTCAGTAAGCGGCTGCCAGCAATCTCTATGGAACGTGTTTCACTTCTGCCAGCTCCCGCATAGAGGAGGATTTCTGAAACCAGACTATGGTCTCTGTTAGTTTACAGTATAGTCAGCCAGCTAGTTTTTCTCTGCTACTGCTGTGACTTGTTACATATTTACACATGACTAAATCAGTCAACAAGAGGTTATGGAGTAGTCTGCAGGTTACACAATGATCTGAATAACAAAATGACCACAGCAACAGTTACTAGGGATCCATGACTTATGCTTACACTGCTGACTTGATTTTGCTTGGTTGCACCGCAAGTTACTACTCCCATCTCTGATTAACCTTATTCACGGATTTACAATTACACAGTAGTTTAGACGAAGGTTTTCTCAAGCCTCACTGTTTTACCAAATTTCCAAATATCTTTAAAGATGCTGTAATAGATAAATTCACATCATATAAGTTTTTTTTTTTTAAATCATTGCTGTTCTGCAGATAGAAAGAGATCATTTACATTAAAAACAACCACACAACTATACAGTGTGATATATAGTTCCAGGGATTAAATGTTTCCTGTCATTAGCAACATCAACTGCTGTTTCATTATAAAAAAAAAAGCACCAATGGTGTGAAATTATTTATTCCCAAGTTTATCTATGCATGAAGAGCATTCTTCAAAATCACTCTATAGAACGACCACAATGAATGTGACGCATCCACAGACAGAGAGACAAAAAGCCTGCCCAAGAAGCATCCTGGCTGCAAAGAGAGGAAGTTCTTTTCCCGAGCACATTCCTGGCCCTTCCCTGACATTTCCTCTCTGCATCTCCATACATATTAAGTGCAGACTTCATACTTGGCTTAGATGGGTGACGAAATAAATGATACAGAAGTTAAAGAGAGATTGTGGGTAGGGACACATCACCTGTCCAAATTATTATTCTGTTCAAGCCATACATGATCAAATACTCAGCACCTCACAAATGACATCAGGGTGGAGCTTTGTTCATTTGTTTAAGAACGACATAGGACTACATGTTAAGCAGGCTAATTCTGAAGTGACCTACACACTGCCTGCGCTCGTCTTAAAGTAAACTAACCTGGTCAGTCGTAACCAACACCTCATGCAAGAATCAGGCTCTAACGTGCCGTCAGCATGTCCAAGATCTGCATAGAGTGTGCTTTACTCTTTAATACAGCTTTAGTTCAGATCCATGCACTTCAAAACATGTCAATCTTCTAACCTCAGGGGGGAACAAATGAAAAATTCATCAGCTAGCCCACTGGACAAGTCCAAGCTCCAGAGTGCTGCCAAGTCCCATGTTTTACTTGTCCAGAAACCTAACTCATGGAGTACAAATGGCAGATAATGTAATACAGCATGGCACATAAGATATTACTCAACTCTTTTTTTTTTATTACGCGCCTTTGTTTTTTCTGAATATGTTTAACCACGAGGTGACTTTGTGTAAGCGTGAGAGTTAATTATATGACTGCTTTGTGCTGCACTTACTTTTGCTCATTTTTACAGTGTTTCTGAACATGCTCCAAATCCTGAAAAGGTCATATGTCAACCATGCATGCTAATTAATCCACCTACTTAAAGCTGATGCGTGTAGTGCAGCGGATGGAGGGATTCAGAATGAGCAGCATGCACTATAGTTGGAGCATCGGGGGGCATCACACCACCGTGAAGCTGTTCTTGTTTAAATATACACACACCAAATAAAAACCAGAGGAAGCTTTTTTTCTTTCTCCACTCGTTCAAAGAGAGTGGAACTAAACCCTGGTGTAAACTAGCCTATTGAACCTACTTGTCTGTCGAGGGACTATGAATAAAAAACTAATACCCTGGACAAGAAATCTTCCTGTCCTGGGTGCCCAGGCTACTGATTTGCCCAACCTTGAACCTGAATATTTTGAATATATAGTAACAAAAGATTCATAGATGATTGAAAAGGACCAGAAAATACATCTTGT
Source organism: Pangasius sanitwongsei (assembly GCA_037576675.1). Taxonomy (NCBI): domain Eukaryota; kingdom Metazoa; phylum Chordata; class Actinopteri; order Siluriformes; family Pangasiidae; genus Pangasius; species Pangasius sanitwongsei. Next base: position 7,539,070 of record CM075014.1, on the reverse strand, counting down.
TACAAAGTTTAATTAAATTAGTCAACCATGCCTACAACAAAATTAGAAGAAAAAAGTTCACTAAATATGTGAATTGATGGATTTATTGTTAGTAAAATGTTCGTAATCTCCATCACTCATTGACATTCTCCATCATCAACTCCGCTATTATAGGCTTTGCAATCTACTCTGTAGTCACACATACTATCCTCCATTTCTCTTGCTTTTATGCGATTGACATCTCTCATAATGACCGGAATGACGCAGAACAGTGTACCAGCTGGTGCACCAAAGGCAACCAAAACACTCAGCAGTAACGCAAAAGGGTCGTACGCCAGCTCTTCACTTCAGTTGCTATGCACAAAAGGCTCATGTGACCTGAAAGTGAGCCTGCCTTTGTAGAAAGAGGAGCACTTTCACTCAGTGGTCACCGTCACACAGGATGTCAGGCATATAAAAGAGGGCGAGATGGGGAGTAAGACAGAGAAGCAAGGCAGTGTGTCCCTTGTGTGTTTCGATGGATCATGGTGTCCCTGCAGGTTTATTCAGAACAAGCAGTTGACTGTTGAGCAGAAGCAACTGGCAGGCGGCTCAGATGTGGAGGCTGAGCTCAGGCAGGGTCTCACTGCAACTGACCTAAATGACTGCGCGATCCGCACTGCGCCGTTTCATAATCCACACAAAAATCATCTGCAGGGATCACATCAAAAAGCTTCCATGGCACAGATTAATCCTAAAACAGATTTTCATTGGATAACAGGCTACATAACCTGCATTTACATAAAAAAAAGTCCAATCTATATGACTATTATCAAACACGACCAAACTCACTATGACTTTTGGAAAACAGTGACTTTGTGAAGCCACCTACAAATTGGAAATAATGTATTTTGATTAAACTACCAGTAGTGAGACAGTGGCATCCTTCCTGCTCGAAGCATGTACAGTCATGGGAAAAAGAAAGTATACCTTCCTTCAGTTCTATGTTTGTATATATCAGGGACTAAATAACAATTGTGTGGTCCTCATCAACTTCTAATAAACAAACAAATAACCTCAAGTGACAAAAAAAAAACACAATATGGAGGCCTAGTTTACTTTTTGGGAAAAATGACTAACATTCAAAAACCAGGTGGGGAAAAAATAAGTACATCCTTCCTATTTCCACAATCATTAAGAGGAGAGTAATTAGCAGTCAGGTGTTACTAAAGAAATACACAAGATTAGTTAATCATCAAGAAGTGTCATTACCTCTATAAAAGCAGAGCTTTTGGCACTTTGGTGTTCTGGAGCACTCAGGTATGTGTCTATATCATGCCAAGAAGAAAAGACATCAGTCATGACCTCAGAGAAGCAACTGTTGCTGCTCATCAATCTGGGAAGGGTTATAAGGCCATCTCCAAACAATCTGAAATTCATCATTCTACAGTGAGAACGACTGTTTACAAATGGAGAGCCTTCAAGACAATCTTGCCAATCTTCCCAGGATTGGGTGTCCCAGCAAATTCAGTCCAAGGTCAGACCTATTAGTGCACAGAGTGAAAAAGAAAACCCAAGTCATGTGACCTACAGGCCTCTGTAAGCACATTAATGTTCATGACAGCACAAAGACTGAACAAGAACAATCAGAAAAAGACTGAACAAGTATGGCTTTCATGGAAGGGTGGCTAGGGAAAAGCCCTATCTCTCAAAAAAAGAATATGGCAGCACAACTTAGGTTTCTAAAACTGCATCTAAAAGGCCTGGGACAATATCCTTTGGACTGATGAGACCAAGGTGGAGAGGTTTGGTCATCATGCACTGCATCATGTTTTGCAAAAACCAAGCACAGCATACCACCGCAAACACCTCATACCAACTGTCGAGCATGATGGTGCAGGGGCGATGATTTGGGCTTGTTTTACAGTGAGAGGACCTAGGAAACTTGAAGTCATCGAGACAAAGATGACCTCCACTTTATCCCAGAATATTCTTGAGACAAATGTGAGGCCATCTGTCCAGCAGCTTAAGCTGGGCCAAAACTGGGTCGTGCAACAGAACAATGATCCCAAGCACACCAGCAAATAGACATCTGAATGGCTAAAGAAGACAAAAATGACGGTGTAAGAATGGCCAAGTCAAAGTCCAGACCTCAACCCCATTGAGATGCTGTGGCGGGATCTCAGGAGAGCTGTGCATAAACAAATGCCCTCAAACATCAATGAACAGAAGCAATGTTGTAAAGAAGAGTGGGCTGAAAAATCATTTTGAAGGAATTTCTGTAAACCCCTGCAGAAAAAGTTTACTTTTTCTTACTTATTGCTGCAAAAGGTGGTTCTACATGTTACTGAATCATAGGGTGTACTTATTTTTTCCCATCTTGGTTTCTGAATGTTGGTTTGAAATGACTACATAGTGAAATCTGTTGTGTTTTTTTGTTGTCATCTGATGCTATTTGCTTGTTTATAGAAGTTGGTGAGCACCACACAATTGTTATTTAGGCCTTGACAAATAAAAACATATAAAATAAATCACTCTAGCTTGTAAACAATGACAAGCTCTAGCCTTGGTAGGAAACAGAAGCTTAATGGCTACAATAAATAGCTGGAATATTATTGTACACTTTTAAATAATGAGCCCACTAGTGGAATGGTTTATGTTCATAAAATAAATCAGCACTGAGGGGGTCCACGGAATTTCTTTTACAGTTAAAGGGGTTAAACGTAAGAGAGCCCATGCCCTATATTGCTTCTATATTTAGGTCCACCTCAGACAAGGTCAAAGGGAAGACAGCAACTTTGCCATCTGTGAAGCTTGTCATCACCACTTTGTTTAAACATACAATAAAACGTGCCTTCACTTGTCGTTACTTTCTGATAACTGGTCCGCCCCCAATTGTTCAATGCAAATATCCGAGTATCACCTACTGTACTGAAAGACCTGAATGTTCCAGGCTCCGAGCACTTCTGACAATGCATAAACCAGTGGCGGCTTTATGAGAAGACAGTTTTATTTTCCTTATATTGTCCAAATTTGCTGGCATTACATGTACCCCTTTCAGAAAAGAGGATCCGAAAACACTGCTCCATCTCTGGAACAGTCAAACACTGCAATATGAAATTTTAATATCAGACGCTACAACACATAACAGCATGTAACCTTATATTTGCTTTGAAACTGAAATCAATAAGCTCCTTTTAGGCTTACAAGTCAAGTAGATGCTGATCACATGCTCTTAAAGTCACTCAATTCCAGACAGCATGGAGAATTATACTCTCAAGAGCCTGTCTCTTGTGCGTCCAGTGACCAGAGTTTGACATCCTGCTCAAACACAACGAGTGTGTATTCCTGCTGCATTAGCACAGCTGATGAACTGCAGCATGTTAACAGCGTCCATCGGTCACGTGTCATGAAGAATGCGAAACGGCGTTTAATGCGACTCTAATAAATACGTTTACCAAACTGCTTCCTTCCGTTAGGACTTTTTACAGCACATGGTGCCTTCCACAGTCTTAACGTGATGGGGCATGATTTGCCAAGGTGTGCCTTTAATCATTTTGTATGTGCATGTGTGTGTTTAACAATTAGAGGAATCATGCAGACACCTGGAAGTTGAGCAGAGAAAGAAGTTGACTGCACACATCTTGAGGGACATGACAAGGGACTTTCTGCCCTTTTTTTTTTTTTTCCTATTTCAGAGTTCCTGCCATGCATGTGACATGTAGTATCACATGCTTGCACAAAAACCCAAAGAGGAATGCAGAGTGCAATTCATCATTGTGGTAATAAGTTCATTTGGGAACCTATAATCCAAGTGCATGTCAGGATCTCTAAAAACCAGTACGCGACCTTCATTTCTAACCGAGGATTTGTTTGAAAAAAACAGGGAAATGCATCCGCTAAGCTGGTTGTAATATTAAAGCTTCAATCTGAAACTCTTTTTAAAGTTTAAACTTAATGAGAGGAATTTTCTCTTTCAGTATAAAGACTATACTCTTGAATACAGACCTGTTAAACAGCAGAATAAGAGTAATAAGATTTGGTTTAAACAGCTGAGCGCTGTGCTTTGTGCATGCGTAATCCTATATTTCAGAATGCATGGGGGCAGCTGTAGGAGACTCGAACTGAGACTCGAACGGCGTCTAAACACTGCACTGCTTGCAAACTTCAACAGAGTGAGCAACTCTTTTTTGAGAGCTTTCAGTTGTCCAAATTCGGAGACATCCCCTGGAGAAAGTGATACAGTCTGATATTTTTATTATTATATCCAATGTGACAGTGCTGGAGATCGACCACAATTAAAAGTGGAACTATGAAGTTATTATAGTTGATGAATTGACTAGTAACTTGAATTCACTTTAATGTGTTTCTTTTAGGCAGCGCTGTGGCACAGTGGGTAGCGTCGCTGCCTCAGTGCTCAGGATCCCTGGTTCGAGCCTGAGCTCAGGTTTCTGTCTCTGTGGAGTATCTGTGCATGGTTTCCTCGGGTTCTATGGTTTCCTCCGACATCCCAAAAAACCACCAGTAGGTGGATTGGCTACTTTAAATCACCTCTAAGGTCTTAATGAGTGTGTGAATGGAATGAGTGAGGGATACCCTGCGATGGACTGGTGTAGACCCGGGTGTATTCCCACCTCTCACACAGTATTCCCGGGATAGACTTCGGATCCACCGCAACCCTGACCAGGATAAAGCGCTTAGTGAAAGTGATCTTGTAGGATGTAATTTATTTCGGATTTGAAAACAAGTACAACCAGCGATCTTGATAGAAATTGGTATATTTCTAGGACACAAAATTGCGAATCTTTTCACAATTACTTGGGTTTTGTGAGTGGAAGGTCGAGGAGTTCAAGACATATTTGTCATGATGATGATGAACATATTTGTCTAATGTGCATACAACTGGAACAGCCTTCCATACATTAAAGCGTGCTGTGATCATAAGGAGATACACTGGAAGAGATCCCTGCAAAGCAAAAGTTTGTGCACCCCTGGTCTAAGTGATAAAAGACGCCCTGATCATGATCAACTTAATCTGCCTGGAATTTTTCCTCTGAAACAAAAAAAAAAAAAAAAAAAAACGCACCTCCTCGACGCCTTTCCTCAGCGCCTTCTCCCGCTCGTACTGAGTGATGAGCTGTTCGTTGTCCTCCTTCAGCAGCTCGATCTCCACCTCATGCTCCTGGTTCTCCGCGAACACCGAGTCCAGGTTCTCCAGCACGGCCACCACCAGCGGCATCAGCTCCTTCACCACGTCCTCGTCGTACTTTCCTATCAGGCGCTCGAACTCGCGGTAGATGGAGCTCGCCAAGCCGGACACCCTCTCCGACATCATGGACGAACTTCCCGAGTCCTCCTGATAAAGGACTCCGTCCTCCAACTCCATTTTCCTTTTCGGTTGCTTCTTTCTTTTTCCTTTTTTTTTTTTCTTCTTTCTTTCACTTGGCTGGCTCGGAAAACGCAGCTAGCCAGCTAGCTAACTACTTAAGAAAGATAGCTAGCTAGCGAGCTAGCCAGGCGACCGTCCAGCTTTGAGGTGTTTACAGTAACTTCGCACTCAAAACTGACTCCAAGTAACTTTATAAAAGGACTGGAAGTAAAAGCAGGATAAACTAAGCCACTTGGCTATCTCGTAGACGGGTTCTTCAGAGGCTGCAGGGTATGTGGACAGTCATATTCTCCACTTGTTTCCAACTAAAGTCCCGACATAAGAGTTGTTGACTGGAGCGTCGCGGCGTGACGTCACTTTCTAAAAGTGGGATGGGCGGGAACAGAGGAGAAACGGGATCTGTCATCTAGCTCAGTGCCAATGTTAATTAACATCTAGATCCATTTCTGGTCTCCTACAATATGCTGCTTATCTTCTAGTAATCTGGACTAAAAAATCACACGGATAAGTAAATGATCTTGTTTGGACGAGCCTGTGAAGCATTCAACAAGTTGCACAGTTTGATAGCAAGACCCAGAGGCATAACATTATACTATTAGCAAGCAATAATACATGACAAAGCACTTCTTTCTTAAACCTTGCATAAAAACGTCTAACTGATACACTATATGACCAAAAGGTTTTGGAACATCCTGAACAAAAAACCTGAACCGTTCCAGATTTAGTCCCCCTTTGCTGTTATAATAATCTCCAGTCTTCTGCGAAGTCTTTCCACTAGATTTGTGCTCATTCAGCTACATGAGCATTAGTAAGGTCAGGTCTGATGTTAGGAGAGAAGGCCTGGTGTGCAGTCGGTGTTCCTGTTCATCCTAAAGGTGTTCGGTGGGGTTGAGGTCAGGGCTGTGTTCAGGACACTCGAGTTCTTCCTCTCCGACCTTGGCACATCATGTCTTTACAGAGCTCGCTTTGTGCACAGGGGTATTGTCATGCTGGAACAGGTTTGGGCCTCTTAGTTCTAGTGAAGGGAAATCTTAAAGCTACAGCATACAGAGACATCCTATACAGTTGTGTGCTTCCGACTTTGTAGCAAAAGTTTGGGGAAGAACCACATATGGGTGTGATGGTCGGGTGTCCACAAACATTTGGCCACATAGTGTATAAGATGGTATATTTCTATGCCCTATTTATAGACCTGTGGTAAGAGTGGAAAATGATGGAAGCTCCAATGAGTTTAAAACATCCCACAAAACCACAGAGGAAAACTCATCATTCATTCAACTGCTTTGTCCTGTTCAGGGTGGATCTTGAGGCAGAAGGAGAAAAATACACCTTGGATGGGATGCCAGTCCATCGCCTTGGCATCTCACACACACTCATTCTTACCTAGGGGCAATTTAGAGTCACAAATTCACCAACCAGCATGTTTCTGGGAGGTTGGAGGAAACCAGAGAACCCAGAGGAAACCCATGCGAACACACGGAAGGGCTCTAAGCAGACAGTAACCCGAACTCAGGAACAAACCGGAGACCCTAGAGCTCTGAGACGGAAACACCACTCTGCTGCAAAACCCTGAGGAAAACTTTTACCCTTGAATCAAATAATTTTCCTATTAAATATGATTATCTTTTCATTGTTTAATCATAACTGAAACCCAACACAATTGCATGATTCTCACTGACATTTATTAATTATGAAAAATGTCATGGCCAGAAAGCTTATGATCAAAACTTGTATTGAAGTAAACGAGCCCACATTTAATAGTTCTCATGCAAACTGAATGTACATCAAATCTGTATCTGCAGTGGAGTTGTGGGATGAGTGTGATGCTCTGATCTCAAACCAGGCTTCACTGAACCTGAATTTTTAGAAACATAAAGCACACAACAGGACACCACTTCTACACAGTTACCTAATTGTCTTTCTCTTACATGTCCTAATAGTCCATCTTGAGCTTTCCACAAATAAATAAAAATAAGGACTTTCATAAACGTGGCATTATGCTGTTGAGAAATACACACTACACTTTGAACAATACAACAATGTATGTACCTGGTACTGTATTACTTCCAATCATACAGCACTGAAATGGCAAATGAAAAGATATAAATAAAATCCGAAGAGCCGAACTGCTCTTGAGGTTTGAGGCTGAGGCAGCAGAGTCTTAAACGGCGTAGCTCCCTCCAGCAGTCTTGTGCATTCACTGCCAGTGTCATTTCAGGATCTGAGCTGGAGACAGTAGGAGTTCAGATGACGTTCAGGTGAGCGTTGCTGGCAGAGGAGGGGCAGAGGGAAGACTGTCGCTCCTTGGTGAGGCTGAGCAGCGCCTTGTGGACCACGTCTGGCATGTGGTCGGCGAGCATGCGCGGGCTGATCAGCACACTGTTGAACGCCGTCGCACTCGCCCACTCAGCGCGGTAGCGCACCTGAGAGAAGCACGGCCTGGATTTTGGGTTTCAGCAAAGGCCCAGGATGAGGAGAGTTGATAACAAGACAAAAAAGACAGAAACAGTTTTAGGGACCCAGCGCATATCTATTGTGGGTTTTCCATCCACCCGTTTTACGGAAACTTTACATTTGCTTCAGTGGAAAAGAATAGAGTAGCAATAAAAACACATGACAAGATATAGCAAAAGGCAAACTGTGTTCTAATTACATCATCTTCTTGTTTGTCTTCAGAACATTCACACACACATGAGTGTAAAACACACGTCACGTTTTCTGTTAAAAACATTTTATCTAACATTTTGGAAATTTGTTTAAAATCTGTGAACTACTCGAACTACTCCAACATAGCTTAGCTTTCTTAAAAGGTTTAATAATGTTGGGCAGGCGAGGTTTTTGAAAAGGGAACATTCCACAAGAGATTACCAGGCAGTGACTGGGCTGGAATGTAAGTGTGATAATTAACAAGCTCTGGTAGTTTTTTCATGAATCGGAAAAGCGTATCGGGATCTGCGCCAGATCTGTACTCTTATGATCTTTTTGGTGAATCTCTATATAACTGAAGTGCAGCTTTGTGGTGATCTCTGATTGCTTGTGAGGCATGGGGTGACCGTGTTCATGATAAACTGAGAGTTAGGTGGGCTCTGACCTGCGCGAGGGTCCCTCCTCTGTGATATACAGGATGCGGCCAGGCAGGTAGAGCGGCAGGTGGGTGGCGTGGGTGGGGGAGTCGTCTGAAGACAGGCTCTGGTAGGAGGTGGAACCATGCACCAACAGACTCTGCTCGCCAAGCAAAGGTCGACTCAGCTGCTCCTCCCGCCGGTTCTCCATTTCCGTGGGAAAGTCATCTGGGGTTCCGCCAAACACCTCATACCAGCAGCCATGCAAGAGGATTTTGTACTGATGGACAGAGGGAACAAAAAAATACAGAAGTTCATGAGGGAAGCTGTTTAAGGCAGGGGAAAAAGAAAACTGATAAACTCTGGCAATTATTTCTCTAAATACTCTAAATAAACACCGTAGAACTCCTAAATACTCACTTTTGGTTTATTGCAATTAGATACCATCTTTAATAGCCTCCTCTTCAAATCTTCCATGTTTGGAATGCTCAGTCTACAAAACAGGCAGACAAACAGATGCCCTAAAACACTCAGTCATTTTAGGGAAGTGAAATAAACTGAAGTATAAAGACCGAATGTAACATATCATACACAGTATCAAAGTACAATACATCCCATAATTCATGCTTCATCAATCTTATATATATATATATATATATATATATATATATAAAATACATCATAAATCATAATTTATCCATTGACCACCATCTACATAATCCTCACCTGGGAACCAGATCCTTTCCCAGAACCACAGAGATCACAAACTGCTTGGAGTATTCAGCAAGCGCTTTACTAAAGAAAGACATCAGCTGGAACTTTTAATGAATACAGCATTTCAAGTGCTTATACCTTCAGTAATCTTTCACTCTATTTACAAATGATCATGATAGTGTCATGGTGGCATGAACTTTTAGACCTCCACCAGACTGTTGAAATGTTCTAAGGAAAGTGCAGACAGACCTCATGAGGCCCCCTGGTGGTGAGAAAGCGTAGCACTGGAGTGTGCTGTAAGAACTGTGGAGGAGAACAGCCAACAACGCCGCAGCACCCGCGCCGAGACTGTGACCTGCGATGACCAACTTGTACTCCTACACACACACACACGTGCACACACATCTGATAATGACCACACATATACAGATACTCTTAAATCAAAGAATGAACACAAGAACCATGCCGGGTATTCCCTCTGAGTAATCACGTAAAAATCAAAGAGACTTACAGGTGCAATGCTGAAAGCCTGTCTCAAGATGCCATCATTGACCAGCTTCTTGTAAATATACCCAGCTGCTTGAGATATGCCCTGTGAACAGAAAGGGATTACATTTCCTACCATGAATCTATATTCTGTAGACATTGTACTACATTTTTACAGGTCTACCATTGCTCACTATAGTTCATTTCTTACACAATTTGTCAGCCCCTCTCTACTCTCTCCACCAGTGGCCAGTTAATATTTATGTAGTGGATCATTCTCAGCATAACAGTAACACTGATGTGGTAATAACATGGTAATGTGGTGCTGGTCTGGAGTGTACCAGACCCTGGAAACACTTACTCCTTATTTATTAGACACACCTTGCAGGTTATAATGCGATATCATATCAGTATACTGTACACTTCCCAGGTACACTAGGTGCGAGCCAGGAATACGCCCTGGATGCCCTGGGTTGCTAGTCAATCACAGGGCAACATGCACACACACGTTCACACACGTTCACACACTCATTTATACCTGGTGAATCCAATCGACCGATATGCATGTTTTTATCATACAGACAGCTGTGAGGTGACAACGCTACCCACTACACCAAGTACTACCCTTTTAAATATACACTACACATAACTACTAGTACAAGCGGCATAACATTTTTTGAGAGAAAGTGAATGGGAATGTTGTAGAACTACACAGTTACACAGAATGTCGCAAACACAACACCACAGGGGTTTTCTTGTTACCTTGTGTGCATAACTGGCTCCTGACACACCTTCCACAGTCAAGTTCTCACACTCGGCAGAGAGGTCTGTCAACACGTCCTGTACATGCGTGCACACACACATACACATTAAAATGGCAGATGCAATACAAGAAAAAACACAAGGCTGTTCATGTAATTGGACATGAAAAATAAATAAAGAAGAGAAGTGTAGCATCACCTTATGTCATATCATTTACACTATGGTCAAATGTTTGTAGACACCTGACCATGACATTCATATGTGCTTGTTCAACGTCCCATTTCATATCTAGTCCCCCCCTTTGCTGTTGTAATAACCTCCACTCTTCTGGGAAGGCTTTCCACTAGATTTTGGAGCATGGCTGTGGGGATTTTTTCCTCATTCAACCACAAGAGCATTAGTGAGATCAGGCACTGATGTCAGATGAGGAGGCCTGGGGTTCAGTCAGCGTTCCAGTTCTTCCCAGTGGTGTTCGGTGGGGTTGAGATCAGGGCTCTGTGCAGGACACTCGAGTTCTTCCACACCAACCCTGGCAAACCATGTCTTCATGTGCACAGGGGCATTGTCATGCTGGAACAGTTTGGGTCTCTTAGTTCCAGTGAAGGTTGAGTGCTTCCAACTTTGTGGCAAGGGCCACATATGGGCGTGAAAGTCAGGTGTTCACATACTTTTGGCCATACAGTGTATGTCTCTGTCCATCGTACGGACACAATTAGCATTCTATTGTAATCTTAGAAACATCAACGCAATCAGTCAATCATCACTCACCTTTAGCGATAGTGTTCCCCTCACAGTAACCAGCACAGCCTCCCTCTTATGATCCAGCGCAACAAAGAACGGGATCTCATATATCTACAGAGCAGTCAACAAAGCACAGGCATATTTACTCAAATATGTATGTGGTTCTTTTTTTGTTTGTTTGTTTTTTACACATTTGATAATACCCTACATTATCACAGGTTTGTATTAATGCATATTAATGCACTGTTCTATCTATAGTTTTCTACAGTAACAGCTACGTGACAGTGAACTGTATGGCTGGCGCCCCACATGATCACATTATTAGCACATTTTTAGCTTCAACTAATAATAAACTAATAATTAACAAATCATAAATATGTTGTTATTTAACAAAGAACTGATATAGTGAAGCTTCTTCTAAGATCTTAATTGAACATTTATGGAAGGAGTCTCCAGCGTCAGGGCTTTGTACAGTCAGTAAGCTTTGCGCTTTCTGGGTTATTGGTAATGTGACAATTTCGTTTCAACGTTTCATTCCGAGAAGGAGTAAAAAAGAGAAGCCGATGAGGTTGAAGGAAAGACTATTTAACTTTGAACGTGGACATTCTACAAGAACAAATGTAACTACAAACGGATGAAAAGTTGTCAAATATGTTCTTTAATTAATTTTTTAACCTTGGTCATATGGCTATGGTCTAGAAATAAAACATTTCAGGATATGCTGAAAATAAAACATCGTCTGAAATGTTATCATCTCTTATTCTGATCATGTCTGAGTTTAGATAAACTGAGTGTTTCTTTACAAATGCATCTTCCAAAAAGTGTGACGTTTTAGTCATGTCACGTGACATCAGTGTGAAATAGGGGAGGGCTTATTTGATTGACAGGCTGTTAAACCTGTGCTTAAACATTGTGCTTATCCTCCCAAAGCAAACACACTCAACTGTCCAAGAAAAAGCAGTTCTTAGTGTTCGCTATAAAATGGACAGTAGGACACTGAAAAAAACGAAAACACTGGGAGAGGCGTCTTGAAGCCAGTGTGTTTTCACTTTCTTTTTATAACAAGATGTGTTTACATTCATGACACACTCACGAAACAGCTCCAGTATAGTGCCAGTTGGATTTATTTACATTTTTAAACGCAGATTTTTGTTCTAAACATGCAGAGGTGAGTGTGTGATTATTTAGGTATGCGGTTTGCATGAAATACATTTAATTGAATTGAATGATGGGGAATAATATCTGATACCTGATTATGATAGCTGACGTGAATGAAGTCTCGGTACTGTAGTTCTGTCATGTGCAAGATGGAGCTGAAATGGCAGCTGGCGTTGTCACCTCCGACCAGGTCGTACTCCGTCGCGTTATGGCTACTACAGCTGTAATACAACAGTGAACATTCATCAACAGCGCATTAATGTACAGTTGAAATTAAACATGCAAACACTTTTAATTAAGAAAACGAATGCCTGAACGCATAAACGTCTCAACACGACAGCGGAGAAGGAGTCAGCTGTAACGACAGCACAGCTCACTGAGGCAGTGATTAGTCCTTTTTCAGGTTAGGAGTCTTTATACCATGAGTATCCTTTAATATACGGACACTTTGCTATGAAATTACAAACTGCACAATCACAGCATCTTTGTACTTTATGATTATAAATTTCACATTTTCAATTTTAAATAGGAAGTTTGGCTCATGATTTAGGCTTGTCTCTGGCAGCTGGAAAACCGCTCCAGAAACACATCTGTTGTGAATCAATAACAGATGGGCATTTGCACAATTTCCTAAGTCAGGAACATTTCATCACTCAGAGTATTGTGCAACAAACTGTCAAAGAGTAATTCAGCTTGGAAAATACAGAAAGGTTCAGCATTTACATCCGATTGAAAACAATAGAATATATAACCAACGGGGGGGAAAAAAACATTTATCGTGCTCTAATCATATATACTTCCACAGCCAAAGAATTCCTGAGAATTCCTCAAAGACCTTTTACTCTGTCATATACAGCACTTCCAGAAAGTATTCACCCCCCTTTGATTATTTCTCTTTTTGATGTATTACAGTATCAAATTTAGGCAAATCAGAATGGGATTGTTTTTTTGAAGTGACTCCATACAAAAATAAAAATTAAAATAAAGTGTTTAGATGTCTTCAGATTTATTTGAAAATATATAAATAAATAAATAAAAATCTAAAAACAGCTAAACCGATAAGTATTCACCCTCTCAGCGTAAACTGTCCTTTTGCAGCAGTCACAGATTTGAGTTGTCTTGGATCTGTATCTCTACGAGCTTTGTACATTTGGATTTTCTTCCATTCCTCAACGCAACATTTATGCCGAATTAGATGGAGGATGTTGTTGGACAGCCGTTTTCAGATCATGTGACAGATTTTCAACTGGATTTATGTCTAGGCTTTGACTCAGCCATTACAAAACAGAAACCTTCCTTTTTTTCAAGCCATTGCTTTCTAGTTTTTGCCTCGTGCTCTGGCTGAGCTCATTGTCCTGCTGGAACAGATATTTTCACCCTAAATGCAGATGTCTGGCTGACTGGAACAGGCTCTCCTCAACAATTTGCTTATTTTTCGCTCCATCCATGTTGCTTTCCAGTTCCTCCAGCTGAAAAGCAATCATAGAGCATGATGCTTCCACCAACAAGCTTAATCACAAAATCATTTTTTTCCAAAAGCTTCCATGGCCTTTCTCAGAAGTGGCTTCCTCTCGCCACTCTCCCATAGAGGCTAGATGTGTGAAGAGCTGATGATACTGTTGAGGTCTGCACAGGTTCTCCTGTTTCAGCCAGTGAACTCTGTAACCCCATCAGTATTGTAGCTGGACTCTTGAACACTTCTCTTACAATACCCCTTCTTGCTTGAGCACTCTGTTTTACCTGATTGAGCTGAGTAGTGTCTGGGTTGTGTCATATTTTTCCCACTTTGTTATAATGGATTTCACAGTGCTCCTAAGAAGGTTCAGAGCTTAACTGATGTTTTAATAAGCTTTTCCATCTAATTTTTCTCCTAACAACTCTGTCTCAAAGGTTCACGGGCAGTTCCTTGGTGTTTATGACAGCAGCACTGATCTGATCTGCCATTTTAGCTGTGAAACCTCCCAAAGTCTGTGATATTTATTGTACAAGCATACAAATGGAGGACAAACATGTGGATTTGAAATTAACACAGGCGTACGCTGTTTAACATATTTAGTGTGAGCTCGTGAAAGTTAAATACTAGTTCTAATTTAGATTGCTAAAAGAAAAGGGAGATGAATATTTAACTGCAGACTTTTTTTTTTCTTTAAATCGTTTTATTTTTGTAAAGGGTCACTTCAAAATGAGCAGAAAAAAAACATCCCATTCTAATACACTTAAATTTGATGTTGCTGTATAGCTTAAAGAAAAAGAATAACTGGGGTGGGTGGGGGTGAATACTTTCTGGATGCACTGCACATGCAAATAGGGCACTAATTTACATGCAGTAGAATTTTCCCTATTTATTCCTATTCTGCTAGCAACAATGTTAGAAGCTTAAAGATAAAGGAAGTGAAAGTCACTAAAAATAGGCTGTGTCAGTGAAGGTTCACTGAAAACGTACCAGTTGCCACTCAGCTTGCAGAATCCTGTCAGAGGATTTAAGTAGACATAAATGGGCCAGCCATATGCAGCTACAGCAAACTGCATGTAATGTGCTGCTTTCTCAAGCTCGGTCTCCAGATCTTCTCTCTGTCCACACACACACAGATTAAGTACACAAGTGTCCACAAGTGCCCTAAAGCCATACCACATTTTGCTTTTACATGCATCACATATCACAAAAGAAACTATATTCCAAGAAACCATGTTCCAAAGTATACAGTATATAATGATTTAATACAAAACTTTCATTTCATACTTTCTGTAAAGTCAAAGTTTGTGGAATTGTTAAATATGGCTTTTGATTTTGTTATTTATTTAAAACGTACTGTACTTGTCTCATTTTTTAGACATTCACAAACCACTATATTTGTTTAATGAAGTGCCCATAAACTCAAACTTGGTTTTAGAGAGAGTTTTTGAGCATCGTGGACACAGAGAAGCCACAGAGAAGCCAGTAAATATATTTTAAATACATGTATATATAAGATCTACAAATTTTAGTTTATATATATATATATATATATATAAATATATATATAAACTAACATTTGTAGATCTTCATCTTGGACTTGTCCAGTTCGGATCTGACCAAAAACTCTCTACAATGCATCTTCCCCAACCCCGTCAACAAACAGTAAACCAGTATCGTTCTACAGTAGCTGCTACATGGGTTGTCCGTGTAGTTTTGATAGTGGAGCTTCCGGCACCCTATTCCAAATCATCCCACTGCCACATGAGGCTTGATACAGGGGAGAAAGGAAAGCATCTGCAGGCCGGTAAACATGTGAGCCACAGCCTGGTACCGATCCGCATTGGAAACCTCTGCTCTCAGCTACCGAGTATGAACAAACTGGCAGTGAGCGAAATGGCAGTGAGAAATCCTACACAGCTGAAAACAAACTCTCTATAAACTCGGAAACTGAGCTGGTTTACTATGCCACTGTTGAGTCCGTTTAAATTTCCTGTTTCAAAAGGAAATATGGCAACACACTGAATCATAGCTCTCAAGCTATTAAAACGGAGACCAGTTACAGATAAGCAAACTCACTATGGGAGATGAAGGACTGTGGGTAATAACTTCTTCAGGGTCTTTGCACTGCTGCATTTTATCCTGCTCTTGATGTAGAAGGGCCAGACCTGCAGCAATGTCACTGGGCACCAAGTCCGTGTCCTAGACAGAGAAATGCTGTGAACAACTCTGTCTTGGACATTTTAACACAAGCGAGCAAAAAACAAGGTGTCATCCAGATATAGTTTCAGAGCTCACCGAGAAGAAATCGCTGAAGAGCTGGGAGATGCTGGAGAAGGCTGCTCTGTGGTTGTCGTCCTGGGGCAGGCAGCAGCACAGCAGACGCAGTCGGCTCTCCCACACGCGGACGGCCAGCGAGCGCGCTGTGTAAAACAGCTGCGAGGACTCACTACTTTCCAGATTCCTCAGGCCAGAATGCTCAGCCGCTCCAAGAGGACGCCGGAGGCTGCCCAGCGGGTCAAACACAATCAGCACACCCACCACCATGGAGAGAAAGATGATCCAGCTAGAGAGAAGGACAAGAGCACGTGCTTGTGATATGAATCATCATGTGTGTTCAGTGTGTACAACACTTTCACTTTGCACATATTTAACTGAAATATTTACAGCATGATTTTTTTTTCAAAGTATTAGTCATCCTTTTTTGGGTCAAAAGTCATAAAGCTGATTAGTTCACTGATTAAAAAATATACACAGATATAGCTATAATCTTGTAGCATCGAATGTTCATCAACCGTTCAAGGAATGTGTATTGATTCTTCACATTATTGATTTTATTGTGAAATCCAATTTGTCATGTGATAAATGTGGTCTGCTTTTACCCACCTAGCAATCACAGTACTAACTACAAGCCCAACTTCAGCTGGGTCGCATCCTGTACTGTAATCTGTCACCCACAGGGCTCCTAGACAGGCCCACACAAACTCGGGGAGGAAAAGGATTCCACGAACATACACCAGGACCGGCATAGAGCGACGAGGACCTGGGTTCATTATGGTTCCTTCGATCAAGATACAACACAACAGCACATGCATTCAGCTCAGCTGAATTTGATTTACACAGCACTTTCAACAACTGACACAACTATCACAAAGCTGCTTTGAAGAAATCCAGCTGTAGATGTAGATTTAGATTCCTAATGAGTGAGCCCGAGGAGACAGTGGCGAGAAAAACTCCCTCAGAAGGTATGAGGAAGAAACCTTCATTTACAATTATAACTCATTACAGTATACAGGCGTGGAAGAGAAAAGACAACCGGCTCGAAAGGATGTTCAGTACACAGGCCTTTTTTAAAGACGGTCTTTATAAATTCTTTCCTCAAAGTCGGCTCGGTCACTAATTTACGAGACTTACCTTGAGCGCTGATGTAAACCACTACACATAAGGTTATGATGATGACTCCAAGCAGGACGAGGAGAACAATAAGGTAGCTGTAAAGAACAGCACCTCCATGACAATCAAACTTTCCTTTGCGGGTGATGTACAGAGCTAGGGTTGCAATCCACCTATGAGAAAAGACATCTCTTATTCACCTGATAACAACAATCTGTGATCACACTTGGGGACGAAATTGATTTTATGATTAAGCCATACACACACACACACACACACACACACACACAATGCTTACCACAGAAGCCTAATAAATAACTCAAAAGCTCCTGGAAGTACAAGATCATCACTTGCAATGCCCCATCGCCGACCAAACACGACCATACCAGGCATGTTGACGCCTGACAGAGTAATCTAGCTCTGCTGTGTAGTAATACAGGATTATGAAACCTCGCCACCGCCCAAACACAAATCAGTGCAAGTTATCCAGCCAAAATCCCTGATCCTAACCCTAACCTTAACCCTAGTCCTACCCCTATCCCTAATCCTACCCCTTCTTCTTCTTCGCTTATTGCTAACTGGATTGTAAACAAAAAACTAGCATTTTGACTCAGTGCCCAAACCAACCCATCCAGCTAGTGCTCAGAATACACTTCAACAGCTTAAGTAGTGAGTTAGACTAACCGGACCCGGATTGAAACATACTTAAAAACATACTATCTGTGAAGAAAGGAAAGCGAAAGTTCACGTTTCATATGAATGTGGAGTTAAAAAATCTGGCACGTCAACACACGACACTGCGCGAGCTCTCCTGTCACAGCAGCGCCAGCCAACTGGCGGATACGTCACTGTTGTTTTCCTTTTTTTTGTAGGTGCAACACTTAAAAACTTCCGACGCATTTCGGCACTCTATTAAATAGTTCCGGGAAGTATTTAGTGTATAAAAAATGGTGACGATAATAATAATAATAATAATAATAAAGCAGTTACTGGCGATGATGAATGAATAATTCATGAATAATTATCTATCAGTCTATAAGTCTATCAAACTATCTGTCTAACTATACTATACTGCCAAAAGTGTGTGGACACCTGATCATCACATCCATATGGGTTCCTTCCCCAAACTGTTGCCACAAAGTTGGAAGCACACAATTGTATAGGATGTCTTTGTGTGCTGTAGATTTAAGATTTCCCTTCACTGGAACTAAGAGGCCCAAACCTGTTCCAGCATGACGATGTCCCTGTGCACAAACCGAGCTCCATGGTTTGCCAAGGTTTGTGTGGAAGAACTCGAGTGTCCTGCACAGAGCCCTGACTTCAACCCCACTGAACACCTTTGGGGTGAACTGGAACGCCGACTGCACACCAGGGTTCCTCTCCTAACATCAGCCCCTGACCTCACAAATGCTCTTGTGACTGAGTGAGCACAAATCCCCACGGCCACACTCAAAAATCTAGTGGAAAGCCTTCCCAGAAGAATGGAGCTTATTATAACAGCAAAGGGGGGATTCAATCTAGAATGGGATGCTCAGCAAGCAAATACGGGTGTGATGGTCAGGTGTTCTTTGGCCATACAGTCTATCTGTCTATCATCAAACACAATGACAGCAATTTTTCATCATTCAAAAAATAAATAAATAAATAAAAATAAAAAAATTCATTTTTATAATGCATTTTACAAATAACCCAAAGATAACACTGCCCTCCTACCTTATATTATTCAGTTACAGGGCAAATATCAAAAGTCTTCTTTGTTACCTTCATGTTATTACATATATATACCATTCAAGTTAAACTTGAGTAATATCCATAGACATCTCATTTAATAACCCCTAGGCAACAGTGTATAAGGGACAGACAGGTAGACAATTTAACTTCAGCAGCTTTGCATTACAAAGTTAAGGTTTCCATCCCAAAACATCTTCCTTCTGCTCTGTTTTCAATGTCACATCAATTCAGAACAAGAACACACTACAGCCTACAACATTCATTCCCATATAACACCATGGTGCATCATATATGTAACAGCAAGACTTAAACATACAACCTGAAAAATCTTAGTAATAAAACATTTATTACTAACAGCTTATGTATGAAAGATGTGAGTAAAAAGACAGCAAAACAAATAGTGTCTCTCAAATGATCTTTATTTGAGATGGATATCATGTAAAGGATAACCAAAAAAAAAAAAAAAAAAAGTTCTACAAAAAAAAAATCTATAAGAGAAAAATCAGAGTTAAAAGAGAAACAGACAAACACCATTCAGTAAACTCTTTATCCCAATTTGCAACAATGCCCATCCCTCAGAGATTACAAATAAGACTTCTTATATAATGAAAACTCAATATACAAATCATGCTTTACAGCTCTTTGGGCAAAGTCGGTCAAAATAATTCAATGTTCAATGCAATTAAAAAAAAAAAAAAAAAAAAAAAAAAAAAAATCAGTGAATTCCTCTATTACCTTATATGCTACCTTGATAAATGTAACAATTTTCATACAACAGAGTTTGAGAGTGACCGGATAAGATGCAAGTCAGCTCACATAATTAGACAGGGGAGAGCAAATATAAATCAAAATGCATTATTTGAGTAAATAAAATGCCCAATTAATAAAATAAGCCATTTAAATAAGAAAAATAAGGCAGTGTGTCAATACTGCAAGATAATGCACATATGACGGGTGGGCATGATATCAAATGTTCACTCTCACATTAATTCGAAATGGTCAATCTCACAAGTTTAGGAAAACACTCGAAAGGTGCCATTTTTTTTATTCTAAAAAAGAAAAACAGCTGACCAGAGCATGAGGTATATATATAAACCTCTATACTGAGATTAGGCTTCATTAACACAGAAATGTACTTTGAATTCAAAAGAAAAAAAAAACAAAGTAATTAATCCAACCAAATCAGCTCTGCAATTTCAATAAATAATGTACCATATTTTCCAGAAAATAAGTCGCTCCAGAGTACAAAACCCTACCAATCGATTTATACGTCACTTTATTGAGCGCAAGTCATTTTTACGAACCAAGCATGTATGCTTCACAGAATGTTATCACTGCCTCTGAAATGACTTCAGAAACAGTCATCAGTATAATGATGTTTAGTTTTTTTCCTGTTAGTGTTGCTGGGGTTCAGTATCGTTTCCTGAGCTGATGCATTTGTTGCGGCCCTTACCGTAAATCCCTCTGTCAGGTCTGGAACATGTCTGTCTATAAGCATGGCTAAATGTTAGAGTTCTGTAAAAGCTGAAACTCCACACTTACGTCCCAAGTAGCTCGTGCATGCCTTTCGTATCTCTTAGCCATGCTGAGAATAAAAATTTCAGACAATCTGGTGATTTCTAATCACCTGACAACGAGTTTTGTTTACCAGCACGATGATTACTGATGATTTCATTTCCTGTATCTTCCCGTAACTACTGGAGTAACACATCAACCGTATAATCTAATATTAACTGCAACTGGGATTTTTGCAAAAAATTGCAGCGCCTGTTAGAGAGCGACAATTGCGTCTTACACTCTAGAAAATATGGTACATTCATCAAAGTCCAAACATTTTAGAAACAGACAATACCCTGCATAAGAATAATCCCTATCGACCATTATACACTGACAAATTTTATACATTTTACAGCATTTTATGTTTTATGCCAAATTGAACTGAGATTTCCAATAGAAAATGGTTCATTTCTTTTATCTTAATAAGTAATAAAAACATGGTAAGACGTGTAAAAACGTGGATACTGGAGGAGTTGTGCGATTACCACAGTTTGAATCCAGAACTGTCCCAGAGCTGGTCAGGGTTTGAAGAAAATAATGGATCCATGTTGCACTCCTCAGGCATCTTACACCAACGCGGCATCAGCGGTGTCCTGTGCTTCCGCACACGACCGCTAAAGCTCTGTCTCTATCACTCATTTAAGCTGGCAAACTCAGCTTCTTCCCTTTTAACACTATGAACAGAAAGACAGACTAATTAAAAATGCAAAAGAATAACAATATTCACTCCATGACCCTCCTTCCACCCAAATACTGATTAATGGGCTGACAATTTATACAGGAGCTCATACAGTTCTTTAGAACCTTTATAAGCTCTTTATAGCTTTCAGTTCACTCCTAAGCATCAAGTCAAAGTAGATTTGAACACAAGGGCGGAAATTCGGTTAAATAAGTCAGCATGCAGGTTTTATGACAAGTGCTAAACTCCAGGAGGCGCTTACCTTTTGTTACATAGAGATAGAAGAAATCACAATACAGGATTGTCTGAACGACGCCTGCCACAATGGCAATCATGTCAAAGAAGCCTTCAAAGTAGAAGCGCCAGATCCAGTTGATGAGATACAGGGCACGATAGAGGCCCAGGAAGAACAGATAGTGCGTGGTGATGGTCTCAGCTTCCCCAGTCTTACTGATCATAAAGAGCTGAGGAAGGATGGCCACCGACTCCAAGTAGATGGAGAAAGTCCACAGGATCTACAGCAAAAGAACAGGAAGAAACACAAAAGAAACGACAAAGCTCAATACACCGAAACTCGAGTTTAAACACTGTTTTAGCATGCCCTGGTCAGCCTCCTCTCACTACTCAGCTGTGTATTTAGCCCTATTCAGTTTTACATGAAGGGGGGTGGGGTAATGAAATTATTACTGAAGTTTTTTGGGGATTTTAGTCCTGTCCGAAGACATCAGGTCAGTTTTTTTTTTTTTTTTTTACATAGTCTGTGTGCATGTGTCTGGAAAGACTGCACCGTATTTACCTTCTGTAAAATGACCAGCATTTATAAACCCAAGTCATATATAGTAGTATACATGTTGATATGCTGGTAAAGATTCCATTATATCCTGTAGGAAGAGAGATTTTGTGCTTTTTTTCCCCCCTCAGTATGAAGATACTCCAGGAAGCACTCTGGAAATGAAACCAACTACTGATCGAGTTTAAAATGCAGAACAATAAAATACAGACAACGTCTAACAGGACGTGTGTTTTTGAGTTCCTAATACAGGTACAGCCTACATACATGTTATGGTCATGTGACCTATTAATGATCAAATGCAACTCGCATATCCATACTCACGTACATAGCACACAGTATGAATTTTTAGTCTACGCATACATCGTAAAGACACTTTTGCCTCTGTAATATATACACAACACTTATCCTGTGCAAACTGGCCATAAATCCTGCAGACATCCTCCAGCGACTTTACTTAACAGTCATTTGTCTGGAGAACAATGTAACCTATCTGAATAGTGCTTTAGGGATCACTGGAGGACCAGAGGTTAGGCCAGGGAACCAACTCCAGCTACTGGTGCTGCACACGGCAGCGCACTCCCAGTGCCAGGCCCCCAGATAAAATTGGGCAGGGTTGGGTCAGGAAATCAAATACGCGGACCTGTGATCCGCTGTGGCGACCCCTAACGGGAGCAGCCGAAAGAGAACAACATCTGCATCTGAAAGTACTTCAGCCTTGTCAAATGAGTGGCCATTTGCAGCACGAAGGAAGGAATGTACAGAGGGATTGGATTTTGTAGTTATACTAATTTACTATGCTCAGTAGTTAGCATGTTAACTAGCTTCATGACATGTAAACGAGCATGAAAGCTCATCAAATAACTTGAAATAATAAAATGGCGCAACTTCCAATAAATTCCTTCCTCAAAGGAAAAATAAGGACGAGGGAATGTGCGTACGAACATCTTATAAACAGTATTATAACACAGTATCTTACCTCCAGAGGAGAGAAGTCATGGTTGACAAGAAAAGCGAGACCGCCCACAGGAACGACCAGGAACTCCACCCTGAAAGTGTCATGATTCCCATCATAGGTGGCTTTGAACTTGGCATAGATCAGGTACACTGTGGCATATGCACATCCAATGTAGATAATCTGCACCAAAAAAAAAAAAAATACATGGGAAAGCGCACTTGCTATAATGCAAAAGCAGTTGAGATTTAAGGGAATGCATGAATATTTTCCAACACTGCCACATGTTTATGGCTACAACGTGTGCAAACTGTGTTAACAGAGACACTCAGCAGTCTGTGCCAGCTCACCTTCATTGTAGTGTTGTACAGAGAGATGAATGAGGTGAGAAGGTCCAAGTACCGTGTTGTGAAAACCAATGCAAACAGAATTTGGCTTTTTCCAGATATACCTGAAAGGCAAGCGAAAACAATCCATCGGTCTCAAGTTTAAGTCTCTGCCAACACTCAGAATTACAACGGAGTTACAGTGAAACATCTGGTTCGCTCCAAAGGATGCTGAATCACAATAAACGTGAATAAGTAATGTTGTAAACCTTTTGTACTAGCTAAATCCACATGCACTTGTTCATACTGCTGCTCAGGACTATTAGCAAGTTAAGGTTACACTATCAGTACAACTGTGCAATAGTCTGTAGTGCAGTGTATAGTCTGTTGTCTGTATTTGTTGCCATTTGCACCGTCTGTCGCTGTGTTATTTATCCTCTTGTCTGAGAGGCAATCCCAGGGGACTCGAGGCACAAGGCGGGGGACACCCTGGACAGGGTGCCAACCCATCGCAGGGCACAATCACGCCCACACTCACACACTACAGACAATCTGGAAATGCCAATCAGCCTACAACGCATGTCTTTGGACTGGGGGAGGAAACCGGAGTACCCAGAGAAAACCTCCAAAGCATGGGAGAACATCCACACACACACATGGGAGAACTCCACACACACACACACACAGGGCAGAGGAATCGAACCCCCCAACCCCCCGGAGGTGCGAGGCAACAGTGCTAACCACTAAGCGACTGTATTTTAAGATTACTTTTTGTCACAGCGTACAAGATTTTCTCAATAAAAATCACGGCCGAATTCTGTAACAGATTCTCCACACCGAATTATATGATGAAGATCCTCTAACAACAGACTTGTGATTCAAGAAATTTACTTCCATCGCGAATCAGCATGACCCACACTTGTGCAGAAAATGGGGTCGCATGAACCGGACATTCTTTGAAGTGCGATTGAGGTAATAAAGATATTTTTCTCTTTCCAATAGCGTGTTTGATTTAGGTTTCGGCATTGCCGCTACTGGATCTGTAGCTGTCCAGCGAGCTTTGCATCATCCTACACCTTCGCGTTCCTTATCTTCGTCATAATCGTCTTCCTATTGGTCAGTTTTAGACAAGTGTCTTAGCAACGCTCACACTCTGAGACATTAATCAAAAATTTCAGACACTGCCAGAACGTTGTCGTCGACTGTCTTTGGTCACAATGGCACTAAATCGGCCGCTGGTTCTCATCACGTTACACGTTCTAAGACCACTGACCTCAAGTCACAACCAAAGAATTCTTTCATGATGTACATTTTTCATGTGTGACAGCAAAATCAGGCTGAAACTCATGCAGTGTAAAGCCAGCTTAATGTCTCTCTAACAGGGTTTTAGCTAGTTCTTAGACCATGACCTCTTTATACTAGCAAGAGGATGATTTTCATGGAGACTGTAAAGCACTTCTGGAAGTCTCTCTACATTAGCATGTCTGCTAAAACGCTGTAAATATAAATGCGCCCTTGTGTATATTATACACTCCTTTAAAAGACTGATCAGGAGAACTTTGAAGTTGTCTAGGAAATGAAACCTGCAAACGTGGTTTGCCGCTTCACGTTCAGAAAGAGTGCTGAAAATAATAACTCCTAAACAGATCATCACACTACTGTGAGAAAGAGAAATAGTGAGTCACACTGACAAACAAATGTATTAAAGATAAAACTGGACCTCCAGGTTTTGTTTGCAGTAGTGACTCCTGTGTGCTGGGTAACACATCCTGCCACGTCACAGGATACACAAAACTCCCTAACTCAACACAGATAAGAGAATGAATGAATGATCTGGATCCACTAATCTGAGCATGCATATTTTTAAAAAATACAGACGGAGCATTTTAAAATGGCATATTATCATGATGGACAAGTGATATAGGATTAGGACATGTAAGATAGCTGCAGCCTGCTGTGTAAGATCAGTGCTGGAGATTTGTCGAGTGACATAAAACTTCTTCTGCACTGCTGTGTTTGAGTTTAATATGTGCACACAGGACACCTATAAGACACTAATAACGTGTAGAAAATGGCATTATGGATGTGAGTGAGTTAGTGATTCAAGCTAAAGTAGGCTGGTTAACTTCAGTCAGAGCACATTTCTATAACTAAGCGGATTCACTAACAGCAAACTGAGTGACAGTCTGTCAGTCTGCTACATGTGTATGAGGGAATATGAGTGTGTATGAGTGAGTATGAGTGTGTGTGAGAGAGAGTGTACGTGTATGAGTGTGTATGTATGAGTGAGGGAGTGTGTGTGTGTATGTATGAATATGTATAAGTGAGTGTATGTGTATGAGTGTGCGTGTATATAAGTGTGTATGTATGAGTGTGTGTGTGTGTGTGTGTGTGTGTGTGTGTGTGTGTGTGTAGCTGCGGCCTGTACAATCCAGCGCAATGACAGGCTTTAACTCATACAAGCCTCCTCTCAGACAGGAAGGCCATCACAGCTGTACTGTTGCTCTCTGCGCTGCACTGAAGGAGAACCTGTAAACACACAGCACTTACCGGCACAGGACCTGCTCTTCCATATCTTCAGCAGCAGGATGATGATAGCAGCTAAATGCGAGAGATCCCCGGTGAGTCTGAAAATATTCATGATTGCGTCCGCAGAGAGAGGAAGAGCGGAGGGAAAGCGTTTCTGGGAAAAGAAAAGGGATAACGAAACGGCTGGAGCTCAGCTACAACACCAATTACGGCCCAAAAACTGAGAAAGAGACGCGATTTTCGGCGCTTCCTGCACTCCCCAGTTGAAAGATGGCGAGAACAGCGCGACGTGGCCCGGGGCGTGGCCAAGCACATCACCGACCAATCAAATCATGAGTGTGGAAAAGAGGGCGGGACAGAGTTGATTCGCTGGCACTGTAAGCGCATACTTCCGTACTAAAGAGTATAGACAACAGTGGTCTGCAACAGAGCTTACTATACATACTGTTTAGTACGGAAGTTTAGGACGCACTCATGCAAAGCAGTATAGGCGTAACTAGTGAAAACAAAATGAACCCGGATGTTGTTCTGAAAGTTGTCTGGAAATACAGATACCTTGTAATCATGAGTTTACCTGATAATATTGTGAGTTTATTAAATTGAACCTTGACCCTCATGTGTGTGTGTGTATATATATATATATATATATTATTACACAATAATATCAGAATGACAATGTCCCAATCCACACAGCACAAGGGCACGAGAACACAAGGGCATGAGCACCCAGTGTTCCCAGTACAGCCTCTGGATACACAGCCACCCTGATCAGGATAAAGCTAAGATAAGAGCTAGATACTCCGCATTGGCTTGCATAAGTACTCATTCCCCTTGAACCTGTCCTGCTACAACCTGGAACTCAAATAAACATATTTGGGATTATACACTATATTGCCAAAGGTTTTTGGACACCCCTCCAAATCATTGAATTCAGGTGTTTGTGGAAGTGATTGAATTCAATCACTTCCATGGCCAAAGATGTATAAAATCAAGCACCTAGGCATGCAGACTGCTTCTACAAACATTTGTGAAAGAATGGGTCGCTCTCAGGAGCTC
>CM075014.1:7494473-7512231 GCA_037576675.1 Pangasius sanitwongsei | reverse complement strand
ACAAAGCAAGGTCCATAAAGACATGGATGAGCGAGTTTGGTGTGGAGGAACTTGACTGGCCTGCAGAGTCCTGACCTGAACCCGATAGAACACCTTTGGGATGAATTAGAGCGGAGACCGCGAGCCAGGCCTTCTCGTCCAACATCAGTGTGTGACCTCACCAATGCGCTTCTAGAAGAATGGTCAAAAATTCCTATAAACACACTCCTAAAGCTTGTGGAAAGCCTTCCCAGAAGAGTTGAAGCTGTTATAGCTGCAAAGGGTGGGCCACCTCCATATTAAACCCTACGGATTAAGAACGAGATGTCATTAAAGTTCATGTGCATGTAAAGGCAGATGTCCCAAAACTTTTGGCAATATAGTGTATGTCAAGAATATACAGAAATTACCCCTAATTTTGGTGGGAGGAAAAATCAGTATAGTGTGAAAGATAATTTACCCCATTACGTATTCACCCCATTGCTGTGAAACCACTGAATTAGTTCTGGTGCAACCAGTTGCCATCAGAAGTCAGATAATTAGCTGAAAGGGGATAATCTGTGTGCAATTAAACTGTAACTTCACCAGAAATACACCTGTCCCTGTAAGAGTTTGTTAGAAAACATACAGCTCCCTTCAAAAGTACTGGAACAGCAAGGCCAATTCTTTTGTTTTGAGGATAGAAGAAGAAGAAGAAGAAGAAGATAGATCAGAAATGGAAAGAATATGACACAACCACAACTAGAAGAAGCCGTCCACCAACAGACAGTGAAGAATTAACTCTCCTTACCAAGTCACTGACTTTTGGTGGAAAAATTTGGAACCTGTATAGAATTTCTATCCCCCAATTCAATATTATGTGTTATTCATGACATATAATCCCAATTTAATCCATTTCAGTTATACCAGGTTATAACATTACAAAATGCAGAAAAGTTTGGGGGAGACTGGAGATTTGCACAAGCCACTTTATGTGAGTGATCTTTTGAGTTTACAAATGTTAAGAGGATATTCAAGAACGTGGTTTGCCATGTTTTTTTTTATTGAAAATACTTCAGACAATACATTATGAACAGGCCAGTCATTTTATTAAATACAACAGCACCAGTCCAGCACTTGGCTGGAAATTAATCCAAAGTCTGTGTAAACAAATCCTAAAACTGTGCATCATTCATAATCTAGTGTTCAAATGAGGTCTGGACATAGCTTACCGATCCTTCATCAGAAACACCAAGTAAGTATGCAGAGTAGGCACAACAGGCCAAGTGGCCCAGTTTTAAATCAGACAGTAGGAGTTTCTTGTTTCCATTGTCTACAATGACCTGGATATCTTTACACATCTCAGTGTCAAAAGTGGTTCTTAATGTAGCAGTTAATTAATTGTATCATTTAAAATACTTAAACAATAAGTCACATACTAAACACCAAAATAACTTTTAAAGAAATGTCCTTGCCATGGCTTTAATATCCTCTTACTACAATAGAGGAATGTTTAGAATTTTAATTCAGTATATTGTAAAGGATTTATCTTCAGCTATATTTCTATAAATGTCCAGATGGCCATTTAAGTGAATTCAAGTTTCTTATAAGGGAGACGAGTCAATTAGGACCTCATTCCAGAGGCTTGAGTACAAACACTGCATCATCTAATACATAATAATCCTGGTGCATATCTCCCTCACATAAATATGGCAGGCGTGTCACTACTTCCACCTCAAATCCTACATTGTGGAATATGTCATCAGACAGGTTTTTAACTTGCTCCTCCCAAGTCGTGCCTTTCACACGGATGTGCACTGATGGACGCACCCATCTTCCTCCTAAGCCCAAGATTGTGAATTATTAGTTAGATCACGTTGGCCTACTTGGAAATATAGCATTTAACTAAAAACAGAGACTTTTAAAAAAAACAAGGATCTTACTTATTTCCACATAAGGCTGAAAAGGTAGAACTACTGCAAGGATCAGCC
Source organism: Pangasius sanitwongsei (assembly GCA_037576675.1). Lineage (NCBI taxonomy): Eukaryota > Metazoa > Chordata > Actinopteri > Siluriformes > Pangasiidae > Pangasius > Pangasius sanitwongsei. The sequence goes on along the minus strand of CM075014.1, from coordinate 7,510,282 downwards.
GTCCTGTGCCAGGCACCAGAGCCTTCCTGATGTCCCTGAGCAGCTGTAAAGGTTCGTCACATCGGTCCAAGAGGTTCAGACAGCTGATAATGTCATACTGGAAACCTGTATTTTGCCACTCATCAATTTCCAACAACCTGACAAAGAATAAAAGATTTCTTTTGAATTTTTGCCTCATCTTCAAATGGTAGATATTAACAAGAGCCTGGATTTAGGATTTATGTGTTTTAGTATATAATCTGTTTGTATTTTTATCCCTAATTTTTCAGAGAAGCAGAGAAAGTTCTCCCCATTAATGATTTGACGTTAAACTGTTTTTAGCCTGATATTTTTTTTGTCTTAATGATAATAAATAGCAAGTCATCAGACAATATCAAATCTAAGATCTAAGAGTAGAAGCCAAACCCACCTGTAGTTCTTTCTTTGGAGATGCCACCTCATTGGAAGTGACACCTCAGTGGCATAAACCTCTTGAAAAAGAGAGCCCATTACTTCGGTGACACCTCCATCCCCAGCTCCGAGATCCAGCAGTCTTTCTCCTCTCCAGTCTGGACTGATTTGGAGAAGTTTGCGAAATTGTTCCTGTGAGAAAACAAACATGGAGCCTCGGCCCAGAAACCTATTAACACACACCAAGAAATAAGTGGCACAGGGCTGGTGTAGATAGCCTAAGGTTCACCAACGTGTAAAACAAGAAACCTCTAATAGGTCAGTAAGGAAAACGTACCCATTGATGGATGTTCTTGACATGATGGGGCTGAAGATGCTGGAGAAGAGTGAGTGGTAGAGTTGGGTAAAAACCCAGCCAGATTTCTCCACACTCCTCTGTAGGAAAGCTTGAGTATCCTCATCTAACTGACTCTGCACAAACAAGGGCTGGATCTTCTCACCTAACAGGTCAGGACAGCAGCGATACCACTGGAGGAAATAATAATAATAATAATAATAATAATAATAATAATAATAATAATCTGTTTATTATCTACTTATTATTAATATCTACTTCTGTACAGGTTAAAGGGATTGCATGAATGAATAATCAACAATCCAACGTCCAAGTTACTGCACAAACCAACAGGGGATAGAACTGAGGATCTAGGATTGAAGTAAGAAAACTTTTTAAGAGAGAGTTACCTCTTGCACTCCTTGTGCATTAAAATCCGAGCTGTTTAACGCGTTCATGAAAAGAGTCCGGGCAAGTGGACTTCGTGAATACTTTCCAGTCCACATCCTTCGAGCTGCTAAAAGAACTGAAACATAGAACACCACCCAAGCACCAAAAAGGAGCGTCCTCATCTGTGGAGAACACATTCCAGTAAGAACAGGACAAGCAACTACAGCTACTCCGACTACAAATACCTCCACTCCTACAAACAAACAAACAAACAAACAAACCTGTAGGTGTGGTGCGACTTTAATAGCCACATTGTCTCTCTAAATAATCCGTAAAACAAATAAAACATGAATGAGGACTGTTTAGCTGTAAGTTAAAAGGATCCAAACACAGACGGTAGTGACATTCTACCGGTAGGAGGATCTCTGTGAAAGTCATTTACTTCCTGTGTTACACGTAAATGCGCCCGTCGAAAACAACTATGACGATCACCGATCCCACCACCAGGTGGAGTCTTTTCCTTTTTTTTCGGGTTCAGTTGTAACTTAAATTTTTTGTAAATCTTGAGTAAAATATTTTAAAGCTCTTTTTTTTTTTTTTTAAACACATGATAGATACAGTTTTGTCTATTAACTGGTCATACTAATACCTTTTTTATATTAAAGTGTCCCTGAAAAAAAATGTTTTTCAGAGCTTTTTTTTTTTTTTTTTTTTTTTAATTAAAGAGTATCCATCCAACATGTCTTTGGGGGAGGAAACCAGAGTACCCAGAGAAAACCCCCAAGGCACCTCCCCCCACCCCCTGTCTTCCTTCCTTTTTTTTTTTTTTTTGCAAATCTTGCTCAAGCTCATTTTTTAAACACATGATTGATACAGTTTTGAACTAGTCATACTAAACGAATATCATTTTGTATTCGTATAAGTGCCCCTGCAACAAAAAAAATGTGTTTGTATAACTGCCCTTGTTTCAGGGCTTTTTGTCCTGGTTCCTTAGTGTTTTGGACCCAAATACGATAGTATATCTAGAAAGAAATATAGAAATCAGGTTTAGTTGTAATTTTATTGTTCATCACTTCTGGGAAAATGATTGAAATGAGGTCAACCTGTACTAGTTTTGTGTTCATCCAATTAAACGCGCTCTAGAACCTATATGTCGCCGGGGGGCGGGTTTTGCTTTACAGTAGCAGCTCACTAGTAGTAAACATGTTTTGTCGGGCCATTTTCGATTGCGCGCCTTGCCGTACACCATTCCTTTTCCCTTGGTTGAGAAAAAAAATGGTTGGAGTCCACTCCACAGTTCTGAGGAGTGTGTACAAGTCCACAGTTCCCGAGGAGTGTATTACCAACTTGGGGCTGTTCAATACCGAAATGTCTTGCTACCACAGACTGACGGGTCTTTATATACAGTCAAGGCTTCTCCATCAGTAAGAGTAAGTAACATACCTTCAGGATTACTATAGAATTCTGCTAGATAGTAGTCTATAGCATAAGTAAAGTGTTATAGCCTCTCAACCTAATTTCGTTAGTGGTTATGTCATTAATAATAATTAATAATTCATCCTGCCCCACCAAAAACTATGTTCAAGAGCTGCTCTGAGAAAAGAACCTTTAAATGTGCATTTCCTGACACTACTATTACTTTTTTCACATATGATTTTTGACATGTTCATGTCCATGTTTCATTTATTTTCGCATGTTGAATTTTTCACATGGAGGGCATGTGGCTTTGTCTTTCACATGATTTTTTTTTTCTCCACATGCTTCATTTATTTTACTGTCAATTTTTCATGTGGTTTTGTTTTTCGCATGTGATTTTTACACATGATTAACGTATTTTCACATGCTTCATTTTTCACATGTAACATATATAGTGTTATTTTTTGCTATGGCATGTACCTATTGGAATTTTGATCAAACCACACTTAACACCAGTTAGAGATTTACATTTAGATGTGCGATTACAGCGGTCCTTTAAGATCACTACTTGTGTGGCATTACTTGAGCATATTAATATAATAGTAGAAATTATAGGCTGACTACTTTACATAATCATAGTGCTTGCTGTAAATGAGTGCATGAACCACAGAAAATGTTCTTATTGAAAGATTAAAATTGATCTTAACAAATAAATCTTAAGAAACACAAAACACACAAAAAAAACCCATATATTGCACATTACATTTAATTGTTATACATCAAAGAGGGAAAGATGGCACATGGTCTTTTATATTTACACATTTATCAGTGTTTTTATGAATCAGTGTGTATAAGAGCCCACAACTGCAGGCGCTCTGCACTCATTGTGTTTAATGAGAGGACTGGGCTTGTGCGTCGCACTGCAGCTTGTCAAGTCAGGAGATGTAGTCGAAAGCAAGGTTTGATTTGATGCACACAAGAGCACTGTCACCCTGTGTCCTGTAAATAAGTGCAAACAAATGGTTGCGTTCGTCGGTTTACTCAGCTTCACACATTGCGTTTTACATTGTATTCTCATGAGCTTAAAGCCCATTTTACACCAAAAGCAACTTCATTTTTTGTTGTCCCACTGTACAGCTTTACACTGTACAATTTTGCTTAAGATGGCACAAAAACCACACATTGTCAAATAATTCTTTGGGCATGATTTGGGCTTCAGTGAAGACTGAATCTTGTTTCACGTCTTGTTTCACTATAGTCACACCTGGCTTACACGGTTGGAGTATTTGTTTTACTGGGGATGCGTACAATGATGACGTCACAAAATTAAAATGACATGCTGGATTGTACCTGTACTCTGTACTCATTTCAGGTTCACACATAATTAAACTGGTGATAAACATGGCACGGATTGCATCAGAGCATTATCTGAGGTACAGAGAGCGCGCCACGTTGATCTCCTCCTTCCTGCACTCCTGAGATAGAGAGAGTGAGAGTGAGAGAGGGAGCGAGAGAGAGAGAGAGTGAAAGCCAACGTCCTGTGTTGAGTGAACATACTCAGAGTAAGTAAATGAACATCACAGAGCAAGAGGAGAATTTGTGCTATTAGAAATAGAAGATGCACTACTGAAGCACTTTGCTTTAAAATAACACACGTTTTTCTGCTTTTCTGAGTGAAGATGCTTACAGACACGATGGCAGAGGAGGAATTCGAGATTAAAGAGGAAGAACAGTGGTATGACCACCGAGATCTGGAGCATGGTAAACCAGCTTATATTTTACACACAATTACAATTATTATAAAGAAAATAATGCGGGTATTCTGCAAATGGCATGTAATAGGAATTTTTATTTACATTAACCTAAGTCTTAAAGGTAATGTTATTTAGTCTCCTTGCTTTTGAACATATCAGTGACGGAAACATCTTGCCATGGCAGTTCACACAACTGACAGATTGCACCACATCCTGTGACAAATCAATTTTCACAACTCATGAAAGAGACTTGAGAGAACGGCGAACTGATGACAAGTCACGGCATAAGTGGAGAAACTAAATCAATGAATTACCAAGTGACTTTAAAAGAAGTCTGAACAAGTAATAAAGTACTTAAACGACTGATCAAATCTTCTTGTCTCCACAGCAGCATTCGATGTGAAGTTATTGCATCTCATTTAATTTAAAACAATCTTGTTGCCATAGGATAGTAATGGCCATGTATCAGCTCAACAGAAAATTGCTCTTGTAGCTTGTTTGTTTCTTATGCCACTCTTTCTATGCACAGATCTTCATTTGGCCGCTGAGCTGGGCAAAACCCTCCTGGAGAGGAATCATGAATTGGAGGAAGGTCTCCAGCAGATGTACACCACCAACCAAGAGCAGTTACAAGAAATCGAGGTACTGACAAATATCCATGAAGCATCATGAGTCCTTGTTGTTTACACTCCTGTAGGTGGCTTCCATTTGTATTGCACGTTTTATTTTTTTTTATTAATTTGCTTTAATCCAAAGCACCTTTAAGTGACTGCAAGCACGTGCAATACAAGCACATAGCTAAGCATTTGAGGGTTAAGTGGTTTCTCGCCAGTCCTGGGGTTTGAACCTACAACCCTTTTGGCTTCTGGTCTCTAAAACAGAATCTTACCAGCTGAAGTAACCTTAAGCATACATTCCTAAAGGTTATTTTTTAATGTTTATGTCTACAAAATTCCATGGTATTTGACTATATTTTAAGCACTTCCTTAAGATTCATTAAAAATGACAGCAGAAAAGTGTTCAACTATCATTTAGAGATTGCAAGTTTGAATCCTGACAATGCTACAGCCATTTGTGGCTAGGAGCCAAGGGAGCAAAATTGGCCCTGCTCAGTGGATGGGAGGGATGGCATACTCTCTCTCACCTGTCAATCACAGCGACACTAGCCAATCATAGGCATCTGTGAGCTTATGTATGCATAAGAGGATAGATAGCTCTTTCCTCCAAGTGTGTTATGATTGCATGTGATGCAGCAGTTTGAAAACATGTGGCTGGCTGGTTTCATGTGTCTCAGCGTAAGCACACGTTAGCCTTCACCCTCCCCATTTGGTAGCTGTCGTATGATGGGGAGATGAATATTGGGTGGGAACTGGAAAATGACCAAATTCCAAAGAAAATGGGGGGGAAACGCTGTTTTCTTTCTATACCAATTCTAAACACTGAACTACGAAGCCAATAGTAAAAAGAAATAATAACTTGAGTGACTTTGTGGTATCTTTCAAGGACTGAGCCTGTCGTAATAAACTCATGGTTGTGCACAGTAATTGATTGGTATGAGTTTCTGAGAAAAAAATGGACCTGCTGTTAACTTTAACATCACAAGTTTGAAAGTACTAAGAGGGCTTAATGAGGTCAAATTTTGTTGTTGTATGATTCTTTCAAGGTATGGTGTCTTATGCGTTATCTATTTCAGTGCCTTTGTTTATGATAAGGTCTAAACTTTAACAGTGTGGGTTTGTAAAGTACTAAGAGGGCTTAATGAGGTCAACCTTTGTTTCTGAGATATGGAGAGTGAGGTGCATAAAAGACTCAGATATACAGAGATAGGATGTTTGTTTAGTAACTGCGTTTATTTCATTTTCTGTGTGACTTACCACTGTAGCATAACAGAGTAACATAATCTTTTATTGAGGTCTGGTACATTGCATATGTACAGCCATTACTGATAATATTACCACTGGCCCCCACAGATAATTTGTATTGTAAATCACGGAGAAACTACACACTTGCAAGATTCTTCACAAGCTTAAATATCTATGAGTAATAGAATACAGATGGTAGATTTTCTGAGATGTTTGCTTTTGTTCAGCATCTATCTAAGCAGGTGGAAATGCTCAGATCAGTGAATGATCAGCATGCTAAGGTCTATGAGCAGCTAGATGCGACTGCACGAGAACTGGAACAGAGCAACCAAAGACTCGCCCTGGAAAATCGCTCAGCCCAGCTTAAGATCGAGGGGTAAGGCAGATTTAATTTTTTGCACAATTCACATTGAAGCAAATATTCATTAAGCGTAAAGAGTATATAAGTTTACTATATATAGAATTTTTTGCATACCATGAAGCTCATCATTAGCAACTGCTTTATCCTGGAGCCCATCATGTGAACACTGGGCTTGAGGTGGGAATACACCACACACACACACACACACACACACACACTCACTCTCACACATTCACACTTGAGGTACACCTACCAGCATGTGTTTGCGAGGTTGGAGGAAACCAGAGATCCTGGAGGAAACCTGCGTACACATGGGTTTCCTCCAAAACTCCATGCAGTAACCCGAGCTTAGGACTGAACCTCGGAGCTGTGAGGCAACAACACTATCCACTGCACCACCATGTCACCCTGCATACCATGAAGTGCGAGTTAACATGTTAAACATGACCTCGTTCTTCTCTGTAGGCTTACAGAGACCATAAACGGGCTGCAGGGTCAGGTGGAGGAGCTGCAGAGGCAGATTGAGAAGATGACACCAGATCTTCTGGAGCCAGAGAAGCCAGACTTTAGCCAATCAGACAAGTAAATAACTTTAAATAATAATCTACTGGAACAAATTAAATATGCATTGTGTGCACAAGCGTGTGAATGGTGTCTCACCAATCTACTCGAGACAAACCTGCAAACTATCAGTGTTAAAAAATGTTTAGGACTTTCTTCAGGATGTAGGATAGGAGTTCATTCTTCTGCTGATATATAATTCAAACATGGGATACATCTTTTTTTTCTGCTTATTCATATTTTTTACAGAAGACTAATAGACATAAATATTATGATATTATATAGCACTTATAATGATTTCATAATGGTGTTCACAGGAAGTATTACATATTAAGGAACAAATAAAGCTCTTCAATACTCTAAAGTACAATTAGTACAATTTTAATATCAGATTCTTTTAAAAGAATTTTATTTTGACTTGTTCCAGCTGTTTTATATATGTATACTGAGATAGACAAACAACAAAGATGAATGTTATTTTCCCTTTTGATACATCTAATTATCAAATTAGGTTTGTTTAGTTGTATTAACCCTTTATTGTCATTCTTTGCCAGCCAGTTCCCATTATCCAATTCTATTTTGCATTCATTTCTTCATTAGTCTGACATAGAGCTCTGTGTATTTCAGGTACACACCCAATGAGCACTCCGTATCTGCGAGCACTCCCTCTCTAGAGGAAGATGAGTGGGAAGAGGAAGAGCACACAGCCCTTTTGCACTCAGTGCACTCACTACAGGCCCAGCTGAATTTAGAGCGAACCCTAAGAGAGACTGCTGAGCAGGAGGCCGAGGCTCTGGCCCGAGAGATCAGTGAGCTGGAGCCACGTGTGACTCTGTTGGAAGGCTATAAGGCTCGTCTGTCTGAGGTGGAGGCTGAAGCTGAGGAACTACGGCAGCTGTTGCGTTCCGCATCAGAGTCACGCATGCTTCCAGGCACTCTGTTCTTCCCTTCAGAGGAGGAAGTGAGTGAGATGTGGGAGACAAGGCAAGTGCTGAAGCGCTGCAACAGCGAGAGGCAGCTGCTAGAAGCTGGCAGCAAGGATGAGGAGCTGAGAAAGGAAGAACACACCGATGCCTATAGGGGGCATTTAGAGGCGGTGAAGAGCCATGGCATATCACTGCTAAATGAGGTGGATGCACAGTACAACGCCTTACAGAGGGAATACAATGCACTCCTGCGCCGCTGTGAAGATGGTTCGCAGTCACAGTGTGACAAAGCTGTGCAGACAGCCACAACCAATCAGCACTCGATCCTAAATCCAGTTAAACACACACGTTCTCAGGACTGTGCTCAGCTGCCTGAATACAAAACGCTTTTCAATGAGATTTTCACTTACATCCAAAATAGCAAAAAGGACTTAGAGATGAACAGAGCCAAGTCAAGTTAAATGCAGCTAAATACTGTGAATTTGCCATGTTCAGCTTCCCAGGACTGTGAGATTTGTCCTCCAAAGGAATTGCCAAATCTCCCAGCAGGCATCAGTAATAATAAGGCAGAGAGGGGACTGTCTGAATTAATAGGAATCACAAAGGAATAAGGATATTTAAAGCACAGGCAAGCTAGAGCTTCAGATCTCATATTTTATTGCCTGAAAACGATGATCTCCCTTTAAGTCTTTATGTGCCGTACATGACAACTTGTGATCTTTTTTTGCATCATTTTTGCTCATTATTCTATGTACTGCTGATGTTTTAGTGGTGCTGCTACAAAAACGTATATAGAAAAAGAGTTACACTTTGATACAGAGTTTAAGAAAACCTTTGTCTGGTTTGTACACTTCTCAGAGGTCACAATAGTTCTATCCGAGGCTCAGATATCAGCAATGGTCAGTTTTTGTAAATTTTGTATGGACAGGTTTTATAAATTGATCAGGTTTATGGAAACACAACATATTGAGCACATATTGATATCACACACATACACATCATCTTTAACTTCATAGACAATGTGAAACCAGGACAAGAAACCTAGCAATTAATAAATCTTTAGATGTATGTCTTTTTCTACTTCCTGCTCTATTTTAGGATTTGCCTTCTATTTTAAACATTTCCTACTTCTAGTCACACCCTGAAATCCATGACCCAAATGCACAACAAAGTTAACATAATAATTAGTTAGAAATATTTCATCACAGGATAAAGGCGATTAGTCAAAAGATCTTCATACTGATTCGTAGTGTCTCTTCTGTCTAAGGGGACCAAGTTGAGCCAAACCATTCCAGCAAAATACATGTAGTTTATCACTTGTCAGTATTCATGTAAACATAAACATCTTACAAAGACACACTGGAAGCAATACATTATATGCAGTGTTTATTGAGCATAATGTTCCAATGAAACAGCCCACTTCCATTCTTGGGTCAAGACCGTTCCACATTTGGTGACATGTCCATTTATTTCTGTATATGTGGAATGATAAAAATGAATGAAAACGATCCAGGCATACCTTGATGTTAGGAAAGAAAAAAAAAATGGGGTTGGATATAAAGCAAAGATTCTTCCAACCACAAGAGCACATTTAATATAGGTAATATTTCCCCTGAATAAATTAGAGGCACTTTCACATGTCCTAAAAAAAAAAATATCAGAACATGCAGAACACTCGCTTCATCACTAAAACCAAACCCCAACTTGCAGTTTAATACAATCATCAAGCAGCACACTTAACCGCTGGGACATCCTCAGGCCCTCCAATGGCGTACAGGATCAACACTGAAGAAAATAATTTACCTTTGATTTAGTACTGAACACACAATTTGAAGAAAAAGGAAAAAAAAAAAAAAAAAAAAACCACCATCAGGGCAGGATCTCACACACTAACACACTGTATATAAATAAGCAATGATTGGAAATGAAATGCATTTGAGTTGTTTGCCAATACATCAGGTTTAAATCAACTAGAACATCCAGCAGCCTAAATTATATTTAAGAACTACAATCCCAAAGGCCACGACAGGAAGGTGTATTTTTTCACATTGCCATACATGCTTTCAAGGATATTTACTGTAGTTAAATGCTTCTCATTGGCACCACAGCATATTCCAACGATAATTCTGACTCTAACAGGATCTTCCTGCACTTCATTTTGTTTTAACGTAAAGAAAATTCATCTCCATCCACCGTCCATGTCTACTATAACATGAGGACCATTCCTCAGTGCATCAGAGCTTTGGTGTAGCTGTTACTTCGAAGGAAGGGAGGCTATGGCACAATAGTGCATAGTGTTATTTCAACCTTCCATTTCAGTCAAATTAATATGATGACGGAAATGAAACCACTAGACCCTGTGCTATACAGTATATAATAATGTGGGAGGAAAAGAGAAAGAAAGAAAAAAAAAAAAAAACACTTATACTTTGCAAGTACGGATTAAAAATCATTTAGCAGGGGACAGAAACTTAAAGCGATCATCTCTCATTCACGTCCTAGGAAAGGCCGATATAATACGAGCGCACTCTGAAAAGCCACAACTGAGATAAAATTACCATCCAGTCTTCTTTATTAGTAACGCATAAATGCAAGATAAGAAAAGTGTGAACAGTAAATCATGAAACAACAAATACTCTAACTAAGCTTTGCATATACATCTCTTTCCTTCCATCATTTATATAACTAAACACTATGTAGGATCCGGTAGATCTCAAGCCCTTTTGTATGAAATGGTGAGGTGTCCTGCAAGTTTCCACAAGCTCCGATTTTGGCTACGCTCAGCTACGTGTCCGTGAAAGTAAACAAAAGCAATGTCCTGGAGCAGCACGGGGACCATTTTGTCCTCCAAAGCCAGTCGTCTCCAGCTAGGGGCAGTGACTGATTTGTGTGTCGGCTCCATCTCATCCATACAGAGTAAAACTCTGAGAGAGAAGTTGTTTTTTTTTTTTTTTCCTTTTCCCTTTGATTGACGGGGTCCCTAGGGCTCCTCCTCCTCCTACTGTCACGACTGCACTGTGCCCTTCAGGTACCACATTCCTCCCAGGCTGACGCAGCACTCCTGGAAGAACAAAATAAATGCACCTGAGCATTCAGCTCATTTTTCACACTCACAGTCAATATACGAATGGGGAAGGGGGGGAGGCGTGTCTAATGATTACAAATACGTCTAATGTTTATCCGATACCTTGAGCAGCCTGTCCACGTCTGCCTTGGTGACAGCATCACCGAGCTCCTGTGTGAGTCGGGTCTGAATAACGTTTCTCCGTACGCGATAGTTCTTCATAAAGATCTCAAACAGAATTTGGCGGTGCTACAATTTCAAAATCAAGAGCAGAATTCAAACAAAATCAGTGACAAAACTACATTATCATTGTGCTAAGTAGCAGGTCACACAAACAGAGCTACAGGAAATCTAGCAAACCTGATTTAGCTGTCAAAACACACAAATGTACTGAGCTGCAGGGCGTTACCTTATCAAACGTTTCACCATTCTCCCATAAGCCAAAGACTTTCTGTTCGTCTGCACTAGCACTGCTCTGAGGGGGAAACTGGAGAGGAAATAAAAAAACAAAGTCATGACATTTTAAAGAAATTATATAGATAGAACAAAAACATCAAAGACAAGCTTGCTAGTAAATCAAATGACTATAAAACACTTACAAAGTTAAGAGACATGAGAAAGATACAAGAAAGAAATATGAGAGACATGACAAAGAAGTATGAGAGAGAATGAGATGAGAGATATACATAAGAAAGTGATATGAGCACGCGAAAGAGATATGAGAAAGAGACAGAGAGAGATATGAGAGACCCCTAAGAGATGAGACAGAGATGTGAGAGATATATATAAGAGAATGTAAAACGAGTGAGAGAAAGAGATGTGGGAGAGAGAACGATAGAGAGATGGGTATGAAAAAGAGATAGAGAGATATGAGAGAAAGATGAATGATATGATATAGAAAGACGAGATATGAGAGATTAGAGAGATACGAGAGAGAGAAATATATGAGAGATACAAGAGATGTGAGGGAAATGAGAGAAAGAGTTCAGATAAGGACAGAGAGAGAGAGATATGAGAGATGAGATAGAGAGGTATGAGAAAGAGATACGAGAGAGACATGAGAGAAAGAGATATGAGAGCGAGCTTCGCACAGACAGTAACCCAAGCTCAAAATCCATAAAAGGTTTACACAGTGACCCTGGAGATAATTTATATAATACACACAGAGAATGATAACATACATATACATATACAACTGATTCAGTAACGTTAATATATATTCATAAACAGGCCAAACAAGACAACACAGTGACACTGAAAAGAAAAGAAAATAAAAAACACATCAAAGTGCATTCTCTGGCCTTCTATATCGAGGCTTGTATCTCAGAATAAGCTGTGGAAAGAAACACTGACGTATCCTGCAGTAACTGCTAAGCAGACTGCGGCATCCCAAAAGCTCCTTACACTGATCAGCAAACACACCACGTCAAACAGACACCTCGTTCAGTCCTTTACTGTAGTGTGAGCTGGAGGATTACAGTAAAGTACATGAACACACACAGACTGGAGCCGCTGCTCCACTCCCACTGGCATTACAGTCAACTCTACTGGTAATGAGCTTTGTCTCTATTAATCGCAAGTATACAAGTCAAGTCTTCCTGCCCTACCCTGCGGACCCTAAAGCCAAAATAAAGGATTATGCCTCAGACACACAAACCTGGATTAGGCTACCACAAGAGACAATGGGTGCTTTTCTACTGGATATTCAGAAACAAGAACAGAAGCCAATGAAACTACTAACATAAAACATCAAAAATAATCCACCACCACAGCACAGCTCAACTCGCCAACAAATCCACACCCAGAAGTGAGCGTATCCGGGCTGACCGTGTGCGTGTGTGTGTGTGTGTGTTTGTGTGTCCCATTACATATTGCTACCATGAAAATACCCTAGGTAGGCTGCAAACAAAGTGGACAGGACACCGTCTGAGATTCCGTCTAATTTCAAGGTGGTAGACCTGACTTTGTTCGCAGGTAAGAAATGTAAAATGAAGTACACAGCTAATACGCTTTAAAATTAAAATGAAATCACAGAGAAAAATGATCTTTGACGATTACTGTGACCAGTGGTTGGTCTGCACTATTTTGAGGGTCACCCTTCCGTCCCGGCTCTGCCTGCACGGTACCCGGGCAAGAAGGGTGACTAAATTCAGCATGGGTACTTAAGTACAGCATGGTATAGCATTTTTAGCATATTTATAATAACAGGCCATGGCATTCTCCAAGAAGTTTTATTAATAGTGGCTATTTTACTCTACACATGGCTACATGACAAAATACAGGAGCAAATAACTCGTACAGTGTTCTCCACAGATCTGAAATATACTTGGGTAGGGGTTGGTCATGTCCAATATATTTTTCCCCCAGATATAATATACAATAAAGGCTAAGACTATGTTATTCAAGTTGAGTAAGTCAAATACACTCCTTTATCATGTTACCTCTGATAATATTTTAGACAGATTTTTATCCTGGCCTGTTAGCCTCAGAAATGCAGAGCTTTTTTTTTTTTTTTTTAAAAAAACCATAGCATGGGTGCAAGATGAACTCATACATTCCTCTGAATCACGATAAAGTGTACGTTAAACTCTAAATTTGAAGAGGAGCACGAGTTGTGCGCAGCCCCTGAGTAGAGCGCAGTTGTTATAAGAAGTGTGAGGTGGATGAAAGAGCATAGGAAGTGTCACCACATATTACAAAAACAAAGTGAATTCAGAGCCTGACACAGGGACACGCCCCGAACGGGACGCCAGGCCATCATGGCGTTTAGGGCTTGCATGACTATTAATCTTTAATAGTCGAACGGTAACTCAAAAAAGTAGTCGACTAGTCGTCTTTTCCATAGTTAAAGCAGAAACTGTTTCTAGACAGCTCTATTTTTAGGCTGTTACAAAGAAACAGCCACACCCAGGCTTTCAAATCCCATTTCCAGCTTCTGTATTTTTTATTTTTTTTTGGCTACATATTAAAAGTAATAAATCTGCAAGATAATCAATCTGGTGTATGATATTACACTACTTAAGGATGTACCAATTCTTACAATGCACTTGTGTGGACAAGCATCTGAAATCATGGATTCTAAAACGGAGAGCGTGCAGCAAGGAAATTCCTTATAGTTAATGATGGATGGAGGATGCGATGTCTCCAATAGCGCCTGTTTTTCCGCCGTGTTCAACTCCAGCCTCATTAGCGTCTGAAAACGAGTCTGGATCGGTCTCTCTGAGCTGACATGCACCGCTTATCTGACTCGGAACTAGCCGAGTGGGATTGGATAGTGAAGTGCAGTCCGCTGCTCCGAATGTGCTCTTCCACATAGAGCTGGTCATAACGACATTCACTCCGCCACAGTGCAAAGATTTTAATTTTTTTTTTTTTCAATTTAAGGCAAAAAAAAAAAAATGCTGGAGGAATTTCTTTGTTAGTGGGCAAGAGTGCCTCATGCATTAAACTCCTCTTTCACTGAGGAAGTGTTAACACGCAATTAAAGCAAAATAAAATAATTTTTTTAAAAAAAAGGCTTTTCCAAGGGTTTTCTTGTGCAGTCCACTGTAGAATTAGCTTCGTATTTTCTGAAATATTTTCAGACTACCAACTGTACATTTAGCTTGCTTTCTTTACTGGCTGCCTCACTGGTAAACCCACAGCCCGGACTAGTTGACACAGCTCTCCAACGTAACTAATAAATGTTAGTTGACTAGTCTGTGCAATCCCTAGTATGCAAATTAAGTGAACCACAATACAGTCTAGGTAAAATTCTTAATACAAACGTATTACTGGAAGAAATCATGGCTAGTCTCATGCAAGAGTATAATCTACTGATAGATGATACTCTCAATGAGTTATCTCTCCCTCTCTCTCCTCTTAACTTATTGAAATTCTTGCTGTTTTTTTCTGTTTTCAGCTCCATGAAGACGACAGCGGGCTGTGCAATGCTGCTCAATAGAACGTGATTGAGAACTGTGTCTCTGAAAGCACGTTCAAAGCGTTGCTACGTAAGGGGCTAGTTGCTACGTAGGGGCTAGTTGATTATATCGAGTTACCTTTATCTATCGGTCGCATTCTGGCTCTGCACGTTTCAAGCAGATTATTGCTTAAGTCACTTAAAAAGGAGAAGGACACGCTGAGTAAACACAAACTAGCCAGAGAGCTATTTTGTTTAACACGTCAGTTCAGTAGATGAGTCCGTTTTATAAGCAAGACAACATACCGGTTTCTTTACACCTGGAAATTATTAGCTAGCGATCAAACTCTCAGAGTAATTAATGGAGAAGAATTAACAGGATAGCAAAATGCCACCAGTTTATTTCCCTTAGTTTGTTACTGCTGCTCTGCCCACCCTGCCTGTGGTTCATTCCAAGTTCATATCACAGCTATGTTAGAAACAAGGCTGAGAAAGGCTTACTGCTTCCCAAACGGTTCTGCTTGGCCTACTACACATTTACTTATTTGGAATCATATGATAGAAATCTGAGAGAGAATTGAAATTGGCAAAAAGTAATCATGATCCTTTCAAATAACATTACTTGCGCACTACTGAAGCAACACAAAGACTTAAAAGAAACACCACCAAAAAAATAAAAAATAAAATACTGCTCTGTTGCCACAAGGATGGCACTTGGTTGTAGAAATTCATAGAAAAGTATGTTTTGCTCGACACGTATGTTTCATCCATAATAGGGCCTTTCGCACCGCGGGAACCTTTTCAGAGTACCTGAACTAACTGTGGAACTACCCACTTTTTGGCGTTTTCG
>CM075014.1:7460540-7479944 GCA_037576675.1 Pangasius sanitwongsei | reverse complement strand
CATAAAATAAAAATCTATAACAAAGTTTGTACTAAAAAAAAAAATAGGATGCCTAAGACTTTTGCACAGTACTGTATGTTACTGTACAGAACTGTCAGGCATACTGACTGACTTGCCATTAGAAAGTGATACACTCATTAACTTGTTAGTCTATGATATTTAATTGCCCTTGTGTTGATTATTTTGTTTTCACCTGAAGCTTATTTATCCTGTAGCTTTACACCATTCCCACAGTCAATCATACTTCAATAAATGTACACATTACAAGTAGCACTCACATACAGCATTTGTATCCAACTTGTTCGCACTTGTATTTTTATTCTACAAGTTTTTGTTCTTGTAAACAAAATTCACATATTTGTCTTCAGCATAAAGGTAGGTTAAAAACAAGCAAAATGAATCCAAACCAGTTTTATCAACGAAGGTATTACAATCAAAAAAAGGTGGACCACAAGACAGCAATATAGCAAAGACAGTTACATCACTCACTTTATCTCCATCTGTTGTCACTAGTGCTTTCCAAAGGGGCGTTTTGCTTTTGTCAGATATTTCTCAGAGTTTGACAATATAAATTAATCACAGTCACATCAGGCCAATGTGTGTGTTCTGAATAACATAAATAAAAGGGATTGTACAGTCTAGACAATTTGTGCCTAGCAAAGAATTGTGAAATACCACAATATTGTACCTGGCCCCCACAACACACGAACATTAACATGCAAATCATCAAAGACGTAACCGAAAGAACTGATTCATACAAATATATAGTGCAGATTCATCATCTTCTCGTTGTTATCATCATCACCATACACAAGGTATGATATTTTTAGAGCATGAAGTGATGCTGTCACTGCCATTGCTAAGAGTCATGATGCTTACCTGTAGTCATAACACCTTTAAATTCAGATTTATTTCACTTCCTTCATTTCTGTTCGCAGTGGTATGAACTACTGACCAGCTTATAAGAGAACCCAAATATTCAAAAAGGCATTTGTGTGTGCATGCTTTAGGACACCCCATATAAAACCAGATGCTGTAAAAGAGCACGTAAACGTATTTCACGCAGAAATGCACAAGGTTAACAGGCATGAGAGTTAAAAATCAGTTCCTTTACTCTTCCATCGCAGACCAAGCTTCCTCAGCTTTCATGTAGTACTGATTAGCCAGTCTGCCCTTCATCGCCTCCATGGCGGCATCAGCTGCCTCAGTGAAGAGATTGCCTGCGGAGAAAGGACAGGTCATTTGGGTTTGTCAAACCTCATTATGTTCATCTTTAAACCATCATTTTAACTTTTTTTCTTCTTTCAAATTATTGGTTATAAGCTCCTTAACTGTCAAAGGTTAGTTTTATATATAAAAGTACTGATTACATTTGATCGCATGTGAAAAACATTAAGAGCTCTTTTATACGTTGTGTGTGAACTAGAACATCATCAGGGTCTTGCATAAAATGTCATCTAAGCTTTCAGCAATAAATAATTCCAAACATCATGCAATCTCTGCCAGTGGCATTGCTTCACTAAAATGGTGTGAACAATGAAAATTATTAATGGAAAAAGTACAGTTCAGATTATACCAGTGGGACTGAGCTCAGGTATCTGATTTTTCAGTTCTAAAATAAGGACAGAGGTGCCAACAAGAAAATCTTAGCAGGCAGAGAGAAAATAAACCGAATTTTACTGCAAAAAACCCTGGTGTATGTCAATGCATGAGATTTTTTCCCCAGATGTTCACCAAACAACAGTACAAAAAGCTCGGCAAAAGTCTGGTGCAGTCACGAATTAATAATAAGTAGTTCCTCCGTTCTGTTGTCTGTTGGCTCTGCTCACAAGACTGAGGCCTGGGAATTCGCAGGTCACAGTTCACCTAAATAATGTGGACAGGAAGCTAAAGTAACCGCAAATGCATCTTTCACGTCTCACGTCCTTTCCCCTTCAGTGAATAGGCATTTCCGCCAGATGATTTTTCCAACCATGCTTGGAGTCAGGTTTGGGTTCTGATGTGCAGTGTAGCGCTGTGCAACACCCAGGTGGCCTTTAGCAAATCTGAAATGGTTAGCAGTGACTTCCTTCATGGTAACCTGACCTAGTGAAAATGCCCGCAGAAGCTTAATTATAACTTTTCTTGTAAGCAGGTGATGAGATCTCAATATGAATATAAGCTTATAAGTATTATACGCAGTATTATAAGTTTGACTTTTCTGCAGTCCAATGAAATATCTTTTAATCCAGCCATACTGCACCTGTACTTGTGTTGAAGAGCAGGTAATTATTTTTTGTAGGCAAAACCCACACCTAAATTGATAGGAACATCTCACCAAGAGATCATTATCCCAGATGCTCAGATACTCAGACTGAATGTTTGTACTCCATGGAAATGTACTCCATGTTTGTTAAATAAACCTGTCTTTATTTATTATTTGTGACATACGTAACCGGATTCATATTTTGGGATTGTTTAATTTTTGACATACAAAAATCTACATCTACATAAATGAACAGAAAAACAAACAGCTGTAAAGATGTTTTCCTATATCTAGAAAACAGAGATGCCACACCAGGAAGCTCTCAGATCCTTACACAAAAAGACATCTGAAGTGCATCTCAATGAATTTATGTCCATTGGACTGTGATTTTAACAGAAGTTAAAGCGAGATAACACTAAGTCTAAGCATCCATGCATTAATACTGAACAGAACTAAATAACAAACCTTAGTTATATAGCTAAATTGCATTTCCACACATACCTGCTCTCTGAGGATCTGCAGCAAGGCCAAAACGTCCCTCTTGGTACATCTCAGCTACCCGAGCTAGAAGGAGGTAGCGTGGTTCATCCTGCATGCCATCAAACTCTCCTCCCTCATCATAATCAGTCATGTTTAGCGCACTCTCATACCAATGCACTGCTTCCTCCCAGTCCTGAGTCCTGCACAAAGTAAATACAATGAAAGGTAAACCATGAGTGTCTCCTTTACGGTGAAAACTGCAATATACAGCTTCAGCCGTTCCCTACTTTTTCTTTAAATGTGTGGTGGTCTGGGAAAACCTGTCAGATGTTAGTGTGGCTAAACCCATCAAGGCAGAATACAATTCTTCTACTGATATGAGACATAAGATTTGCACTAATTGGATGTTTATTTTTTCTAAGGGGTTGTAAAAAAATATATATATATATAAGCTATACTGTGTCAGTTTTGTCAAGTTAATGAGATTTGATCTTTGGGTGTAGTTAGAAATATTAAAAGAAACATATAAAACATTATTATTTTGTACCTATTAGGTGGGAGGTTGACTCCTGTATCAAACGCTCTGGCAACTAAAATCATACTGGGTCTGTCTCCAGCCTCAGCAGCCTGGAGTAACAGGTGGAAGCCTTTCTTTCTGTTCTCTTCGTTGTCCTGTTGTCCCAGTCCAGTGAAGCATACAGAAAATAAATTTAGAGAGCAAGTTCATTTAGTTCAGCTTTGAGCAAAAAATAAAATCTGAGTAAAACGCAAACGGTACCTCCAGCACAATCTCAGGTAGAACGTGATGCGGCAGCTGCAGATACAACTGACCAAGTGCTACAATAGCCTCCAACTCGCCACACATAGCAGCCCTCTCCAGATGATACACGGCAGAATCCTGGTCCCACGGTGCATCTTTTTCACAGAACCGACCTCCTTCGTGGTATCGGACCATGGCTAGATGCACCTGATGATGTGAAAGCAAAATTTAACATTCACTGTACCTCCAATATGGATTTCCTGACTCGTACGTTATTCACATACGTGGTAAAAAAAAAAAAAAAAAATCTTGCAATCACCCAATTAATTATCTAACAAGCCTATTAAGTGACTAAATAGTGTAAAAATGCAGCTGTAACTAACAGACTGTCTATTTTCTTATTTTCACTAGATAATAAAGCTGTTTAAAAAAAAAAAAAAAAACTAGCATGCCCACATGCATATGGATCTCTGTAATACAGCTGAAAATATCCACTTCAGAGGCACTTATGTCCCAGGTAGGCAGCTCACTTCATTTCCCATCAGATTGAGAGAAACGTCTGCCTGTTTCTGTATCTGAGATAACCTTCCTATTAACAAAGTTGAAGTAGTCCTCTATATAGTTCATATAAGTAACAACGGATAGCTGCAAAGTGGAAAAAGTATTCTACCTTGCCCAGAATAGATTTGCCGATTTTCCTTTCAAGAAACTGCGAATTCAGTCTCTCGACCTCTACTGCCACACAGGACGGCCTGTGAATGTGGGCACGGGATGAATGGAAGAAACTCCATTTTTCCTCCGTCACCTGATGGGTAGAACAAACACTTATATAAAAGAACAGTGATGGTATAAAGAAAAAAGGAAGATGCTCAGCAGTGCAGAGTTTGGCCACAATGGTGCAGGTTTATGCTTGTGCCTTGTGAAATAGTTGTGCATTTTTTGAGAAGGCAAGAACCATCATCCTCAGTTACTAGACAAAGCAGCAGGTGCAAAGTCAGAGAAAACAAACAAACAAACAAAAAAAAAAAAAACACCAAATTGGGAGAAAATACATGTAACCTTTTTTGCTTCAGGAATATATATATAGTTTTTTTAAATAAGAGTGAGATCTGGAACTAAACTAAAGATAGTTCCTTGGAGCTTAAGAGGTTAAAAAAAAAACATACAAAAAATGCTCATTTAGACTATGCTTGCACAGCTTCTTCTCTATTAACCTAATATCTGTTTATTTCCCCAAGAGCACTAGTGCTGACATTATCTGGTCTTTGTAACCAAGA
Source organism: Pangasius sanitwongsei (assembly GCA_037576675.1). Taxonomy (NCBI): domain Eukaryota; kingdom Metazoa; phylum Chordata; class Actinopteri; order Siluriformes; family Pangasiidae; genus Pangasius; species Pangasius sanitwongsei. Next base: position 7,475,182 of record CM075014.1, on the reverse strand, counting down.
TGAGGTTGTTTCCTTTTCAGTTCTCAGCACTCAGTTTGAGTTTCAGCCAACTCATCACAAGAGATAAAAAACAATTTGCAATTCCAAGCTGCAGACATTTTAAGAAGATATTTTATTAATTTAATGTGCATATTGACATCAGTTCACTGATTTATAGGAATACATGTTGATTTAAAAAACAGACACAGAAAACAAGAACCTGAACATAATTGCATTTAGAAAAATAAAGGAAGTGGTGATACACTAGCAAGTCTCTTTCAATTCTAAAGACAAACGATGGCCTCTTTTCAATAAGCAGCAAATTTGCATGCAGCACAACAATATTGAATATCTCCAATATTAAGGACGTAAACTAAAAACATGGCTATCCTTGTGTCTTTGGGAAATGAATGCTCATGATTTTTAAAAATATCCTCCAACAGCATGCATTGGAGTACCAAGAGGCAAGGGAAGATCTGAGTTGAGGCCAATCTGCCTTATCGGTTCACAAACAATACTGATGCTGAAACCAGAGGGCAAGACTAAATGTGGTGCATGCAGGAAATCACCGTCTGAGATTCAGGGAGGTTTACAGTAACGGAGAGCTTGCTGGCATTACCCACCACTTTGTGCTGAGAAAGGTGAGAGGAAGGGGAGAGTGATCAACATTGGAGAGTATTAAAAATGCAGGTTGTGGAAAGTTGGAGAACGTGTGAGGCGAGAAACACATAAAGGGGTATATTAGATGATGGTTACTTGATCATGATTCGAGTGGGGAACTGAATTGGTTGTATTTACCCGACGGACACTGTCTTCATCCGATTCAGAGTAATGTCTGTTGTAGAAAGGTCGAGCCTACATGGTGACGTATAAAACCCAATATCACAGATCCAAAATGGAGTCCAAAATGGTCTCTTTCACTGCCACTATTACTAGTGGTGTTTAATACACTTAAATATATTACAAATTAATAATGCATATTAAATAAACAAAATCACATCTTTATGAGCTTGCTTATATCTAGAATGCTTAAGTAAATATTGCTTGTATGATGTTGAGCAGATTTAAAAAAAAAAAAAAAAGAAAAGAAAAGAAAAGAAAAAGAAATACCCTGTCATGGTGTTCTCCTATGTCTCCTTCGCTGCGCTTTTCGCTTGGGTAACCGCTGTCTCCGCCACTCTCTGAGTCCTGGGAATGAAAGATGATTTCAGGTTTTATGACTCTATCACATTAACTTGTTTGTTTACAAAAAAAAATCAACTTTTTTTTTTTTCCAATCCCTAACCTTTCGATTCCAGTTGTTCCTGTCTGCGTCATCTGTTTCATTCATGCCTGACCAGCCTGCAAACACCAAAACCACCTTTTACGGTTTCAGCGGTAATAATAGTCTATTCTATTTGGGAACTTTCTAAACAATGATGGTGAACCCAAAACAACAGTGCGAGATGAAATGTGTATAAGGAGAAGCACAGACTAATCCCACATCCTAATCTAGGAGCCTTTTACCCAAGGGGGAGCGGCCTGCGAAGGCACCCAGGCTCAGGGGTGAACAGGGAATGGAGTCTGCGTCGCTCATGTTCTCATCAGCAGAAGAAGTCTCCGAAAGACGAGACAGGAGAGGGGGTCCACGGCTGAGCGACGTAGTCCGAACCCTGGGAGAGCCACACTGCTCCTCAGAGCCACGGAGTACGGTCTGGGCTGACTTCTAACCAGTTAGAAAACAACACATCCCATTCATTTTCCAAACATCAAAAGTAAATTAACACTTCAGAGTTAAATACAAGTTAAGGGCTGATATTATTGTTCAATGGTTGACACCATAAACGTGATCCTATTTTGAATGACCAATAGACTGTAAGTGCTAAGAGGTGCTTATGATCCCCAAGAAGGGATTTTGTGTGCGCGCGCGTGTGTGTGTGAGAACTTGTGTTAATTTGTGAAAAGCTATTATGTTCTCGTGAACGATTAGCAATAGAGCAAAACCTTAGATAACTGTGCCACTACTGAACCTCAAGACAAAATATACTTTAAATTTAAGATTTGTTTTTCATCTTGTGTCTACTTCCTATATGTAACAGACATAATAAATGCCTTAATAAACATGTTGATTAACAAAACTGATTTTGTTAGAGTTTGGCAGTGTTATAGTTTATTATATTTCCTTGTGTTAAATACTTAAATGTGGTTAACAATTATTGGCATCTTGCTGTTTATTTGAGTTTGAGAAATTGACAATCATATCAGTAAAATTATGTTTAACGTAAATTCGGCTGTCTGTTTAAAAATACAGTTACAAGATTTTGAGTAGGTTATAGGTGAAGCTAGGTTTGTAAAATCCAGTCAAATCCAGTCAAATACCAAAAGACATGCCAAGATTCAATTGCCTGAACACTAGCAAGATGGGGTGTTTTATTTTTTTTTTTTTAGGAATGGACAGACAAGTACAGATACTCCCTTTTCTGACTGGTTTTAGTCCGCATTCTTGTTTTTCTTTCTCCTTTTCTATTGGAGCACCACCATCTTTACATAACAAACTAACCACCAACAAACTAACTTGTGATGATAAACTAACCAGCAACTTGTTGGTCCAGTCCAGCTGAGCGCTTTCTGCAGGAGCCAGGTCGAAAGGTGTGAGGCCCATACTCTTACAGATCTTGTTACACAGGTGAGAGTGGAAGAACAAGGCCATGCCACGTACACCTTAAAGAAAACATACGTTTTCATGCAGAGAAAGATAAGATCAGAAACAAGTCCTTGCATACTCCTTTCAGTCAGAGAACATAACAATAACTCTTTCTTGTAGATCCGAGGTAGACCATGCATGAGTGTTTGCACTGAAGAGAAAGATATAGACAAGTACCCAAATTTCCATCACCAAAGTCAGTGCCCTTCTCTGTGTGGATCTGAGGGTCTGTGTAGAGGTCTCCAACACCCTGAATGTCCACAACTATCAGCTGGTGTCCCGAGCGTTCAAATGTAAAGTGACTGAAAGCCTAAGACCACAGAATTGCTGTGTGAACACCGGCTTGTGTTACGTGTTAAGTGAATTTCATCTCACTTTCAGTGGCAGCTACGTTTTGTGCATGCTGAGACAATATACCTGAGGTGTGAGACGTATGTTATCGTCTCTCACAAAGCCAGAGTTCGAGTTGTACTTGATGTATTGCCCCTCGATGTAGTGCTCCAGGTGGAAAAGCGGTTTCCCTGGGCGTGAGGTCATTTCCACAACACACATCTGCATAATGTCAACCTAATGAGAAGAGACCCAAACATACCAGCTTACTTTCTGGGGGTTAAAAACAAGTTCAGCAAGAAACTAGCAGCCTAACAAAACAAAAAAGAAAATGGTACCTGCTTTGGAGGCCTGTGGCGATTATACTCCTCACCCCATAATTTAGCTTCCATTTGTAATCTGACATCCTCAAAATAAACATCTCTGTCCACGGTCTCCATGTACCGCTTAGCCACGTAGTTCGATGCTGATTTCCAGTTGTTGCTATGGGAGAAGTTTGACAACTTTTTTCTGCAAAGCAATGAAACATAGTGTCACACAGCTGCTGAGTGTGAAGCACAACTTTAAACCACAGTAATAAGGAAGCCACACTGTGACACTGCCTATTTACATGAGGTGAAGATTAACCAGCACAAACTAGCTAAAAACTTTACTCAAGACAGTGTGTTACGAAAGGAGTTATGATATTGCAGCTTTTAAAAGTTTTTAAAAAAAAAAAAAAAAAAAAAAAAACTGTTTTCATGTCACCCAGAACAGGAAGCCACACCCTAAACCCCCAAAAGGGGAATGTTATGCCCTGATTAGTTATGTATGGAAGGTAGTCCAGGAATGAGCGAATATGCTCAAGTGTAAAACTTGACAATACTTACGTTCGGAAACACTCTCTCATGGCACCTTTTCCAAATGGCTGTAAAAGAAGCATTTATTTAACAGCAGTGAAAACTGACAAGTCAACTAATCTCACTAATGCGAAAATGACACTTCATGGCTAATCTAACAAACAACTGTGACAGTGCTGCTGTTACCTGAGCGGACATCTTGATGAAGACTTGGTCCTGCACCCATTCACCAGTAATGGCACTGTACCTACAGGGGAACCAGGGCAGACTGTTAGGACGGCTGCTCCCACAGAAAACAGACGTCTCTTTATCTATTATAGTACAAGACCTAACTAATTAATGAATTTCCAGGATGAACATAACACACCATTACTGATAACTGCGCCACTATGGAACCTCAAGCTGAAATATACTTTAAATTTGATGTTGTAAGCTTTTCATCCTGTATCTCCTTCCTACGTGTAAGAAGAAGCATGTTCGAAGAAGCGTTACGCTGGTCTCAGTAGTTTTGCTACAGCTGCACTGAATCGAAATAGCATGTAATAAGCTTTATACACCAATAAATGAATACATGGTCGTCTCTGTAAGGAGGCGTGGCCTCTATGCCTGTCGGTGCCAATGAAGGAGGCGTGGCCTCTATGTCTGTCGGTGCCAATGAAGGAGGTGTGGCCTTTCTCTTCTCAAATTTTCTAACTGCGCAATATGGAAATCACACTGGATTAAAACATTTCCATGTTCCATAATATCCAACTGAATCTATCTTTCATAAATCACATGGTTAATGTTGTCAGAAAACCTGGCCCTATTTCCTTTTGCTTAGGTAATTCGGCGTCAGTAATTTTTTTTCCCCCCTCTGGCTCCGATTAAATTGCTGAGTCTCTTACAGAAAAACAGAGTTCAGGCACAGTATGGTGTACTGTAAAAGAAATACGACCCTGCAAGCACATGCCTTTTATTTACACAAGTAAACGTGCACACTGCTCCTCTTAGGCAGAACACTCTGTACCATGTGGAGCATTCCAAGTAGAGCGACACCCCTACTGTTGGCTGTACGTCAGCTCCAACACACAGCCACAAGCTGTATATCAACACTGGAAGGGATTTACTTTACTGCCACGTTAAATTTAGCGCATAAAACAGCACATACAACCAACCATGACTCCCTCATGCCTCCACAACACACACTTATGATATAGAACAACTCAATAAATAGCATTATTCCACACAGAGCAAGTAAAGCAACTTATAACTACAGACCTGTAACGAATGCAGGGTTCCGTCTCAACATCTTCCAGATGAAACTCAGCCCAGGGATCTGGCATAGCCCTTGCTTTCTCAATAGCATGTTTCCAAGCAGCCTAGGCAGGAAGGCACAACGTTCATTTTTCGTGCAAAACCACTCAAATCAATCTACTATGTCCAGATTGATAAGGACATATTTCCTTCTTTTTCCTGGGTTTGATATATATATATATATATATATATAGGAAATGCACAAATATCTATTAGCTAAAAGCAGAGAGGAAGAGACAAGCACAATAAGCAAGTTAGGGTATGCTTCAAAACAAAATAGAAACAAAAGTTCATGCCATGATTAATAGGCAGAAGTATCTATATTTTCCTCAAATAGTTCAGTAAATGTGAAAAATATACCAGAACCTGGACTGTACTTTAGACCACGATCTTGGCTGACCTATATGGCTATAATCCAAGATGACACAAATCACACAAATAGAAAATCATGAACTTGGAAACAAGAGAAACACAATGTGATAGTGGGAGCCTCATATGACTGGTGTTATGTCATACGTATGAGAGTAATTTATCAAATTAATAATTTTTCAGCAATCACTTGTAACGTAAACATGCTGGATGACTTTGTTTGCTACCCTAATTCATTGAACAGCAGACATGCCTCAAAATACTGTGGCACTGCAGCCTATAATTAGATATTTGAAAGGTCGTAGGTCAACAGTGTGCACACTTAGACACGCACGTATATTCAGATATTTGATTTCAGATAAACATGAGATCTGGACCAAGTGTTAAAAGTGGTTTTCCCTTTAGAGTTCTTAGAGAATTGGTGAATACTTGGGTGTGTACATTTTCAGAAACAACATTTGCATTACCATCATGTTTACCAAACGTATGAAGCCACTGCATTTCACAGGGGTTGTTTCCTAGCAGGTAGCAAACAGCTGAAACAATACGTGATTATGGAGGAGAGAGAAAAAAATCCTAGGGGCAAAATAAGGGCATGCATACCAGACTACTGGAAGGCACAGGGAAAAAAGGATTAATGAGGAAAGGAAAAGAGAGGGAGTATAAGGCGCAAGGGAAAGAAGGGAAAGAAAAATTCAAAGTTGTTGAATGCACATACCCGACCTTTCTCAGTTAAAGTACCAAACCTGACAGAATGCACCTCTGGGTCTGTTTCGTTTTTGTTCTGAGGGGGAGGTGGGGGGCAGATACAGCAGACAGTTAGATATAAACTATACATTCTCTATGTTGGACAGCATTAGATTTGATTCCTCTTCTGCTTCTTGACATAAGAGAAGAAGAAGAAGAAGAAGAATCAGGCACTACCCACAACCAAGTGAGCTACAGTACAGCTACAGTAAAGACAAGTCCCAACTAGCACTGTACACCAAGAAAGGCATGCACTGAATCCGTTAAAAAGACAGGAATGTTAGTCTTGGACAGTGAAATAAAGACAACAGATTTATTAAAAAACAAAACAAAAAAAAAAACAACTCTGATCTCCAGTTCTTTAGAAGGCGTTTCAGGAAGCAGGTCCTGACCAGCCTCTAAGCATATGTTTCAGACAGGGCTCTTTATTTTTTCTCTATATATGGCCATGTATAATTTTACCCAGGACAAACCATTTGCAAAGTATTACATGCAACACGGATTTTGCTGAGCTCCAGCAATTTAAACTTTATTTAGCAATAAATTGCTACTCTGCATGATCCAAAACATTTGTTGTCTAATAATGTTTACATGTAAACAGACAGGTCAATTCAAGGAAATATTTTCACTACAATATAAAAAAGATGTATTTGTGATCTCACTTGGTTGTTATTATAGGATTGTATTAACACTAAAGTGTATAAGATCACCAAGAACAGTCCTAAAGATTCCTGAATGAAGCGGAATGACTGAGACAGCCATAAAAACAGGTATTACCTTGTAACTGAAAGAGTTCTTGGGCAATGAATTAGAGAGTTGTTTATGGTTGACGAGGTCCTTGAGGTAATCACAGATGCCTTTTGTGGGGCTGATGGGGTCATCAGTGATGGGGCAGATGTAGAAGTCATCTTCCTCATCATCAACTGAGCTGTCAGGTCCAGAGCACACAGTCCTGCTGACAGGAGGTCTTTTCAGACTGTCCACCTCCTCTATTCTAAACATGAGCTCCTCTTCAGCCATGGTGATCTTTAAGAGCTGGTAAAATAAACAGCACCAAATGAAACCAGGGATCTTTTGACAAGAGATCAGTGATGCACCTTCAGCTCAGATCACTTTGGTGAGTGGCTGTGAATGGAGCTAGTGTTCCTGTTAGCACGAGCCCAGCATTAACATGGTTAGCTTCAGTAGCATGCAGCATAATTTCGCTATCATATTTAGTTAATTTAAGCAGAAATTCCGCAAAAAAAAAGGTCAAATACACAACATATACAATAAGAATTTAGAATTAAATGTCACCACAATATACTTTAGCGTGGTCATTTTCCTGTTTTTTTTCTTTTCTTCAAAATGTTTCATTCACAGCTAGCATGCAGATATTAAACACAAACACGTAGCTAGCAACGTAAAAAAAAAAAAAAGAAACTTCACTTACACACCTTTCGTTAATAATCAACAAAGCTACTGTCCGGAAGGCATAACATTCACCGAGTAGTCTTCTCTTCTGTCCAGTTATTTCCAGAGTTTGTGCAAAAGAAAGTGCACAGTGTATTATTTGGGGTATTTTGAGGGAAAAATTCAGCTTTCCTGATAAGGTAGTTCCTAATAAACAGCACAACGTGTCCCACCATCAGCTCTGCCTACTACAGTCCTGTGTACTGAGTGTGTGACACACTGACTGACTAACACACACACCCTAACACACACACACACACACACATATATATATCTGTACACAGTGCTGGATGGAGCCAGTAGACTCCTGCTCACTACACTGCCTGCGTGGCGCCATCTACAGCCAAATCCAAATGTCTTATCTGTTTACCAACAAATACTACCCTTTCATTAAGCTCATCTGATTCCTCTGTGACAAACATGCACATGTCTGACCCATGCACCAAGATAAGTACTCCATTCAATCAGAATTTCGCAAATGCTTAGTGCAGATTAGTTAGGAGAATGGTGATATGTAAAGCTACCAGTAGAGGTCTCAGTGAGTTTACAACGCCACAAAGATCCTTATAGAGTCATGTGTGTAGTTCAAACCCCGCCCACAGAGACATGGAGTCCTACACGGACGGCACGTACACACACACACACACACACACACACAATTCCGGCTTAGTTCAGTGAGACGGATCATTTGACTCAGCACACCACTGAGAACCGACTCTTTCCTCTCGCCATTTTGTTTCACTCTTAAACCATAAAAGGTCTGCAGTGTTTTTTTCACCAGTGATTGTTCTTCTTTGCCTAACTTCATTCATTCATTTATTTGCATCCATCCATCCTGGGAACACGAGGTGGTAATAAACCCTGATTGAGACATGGGAGCAGGGAACCATACACCCACACATTCATTCACACTTAAGGCAATTAGCCAGTGTGGCTGAATTGTTGTACAAAATCCATCCATCCATTTTCCGTACCGCTTGTCCTACGCAGGATCACGGGAGAGCCTGGGGCCCATCCCAGGAAACACGGGTCACAAGGCAGCGGACACCCTGGACAAGGTGTCAACCCATCACAGGGCACAAACGTACACACACACACATACACTAGAGACTATTTGGAAATGCCAATCAGCCTACAGCGCATGTCTTTGGACTGGGGGAGGAAACCAGAGTATCCGGAGGAAACCCCAAAGCACAGGGAGAACATGCAAACTCCACACACACAGGGCGGAGATGGGATTCGAGCCTCCAACCCCGGAGGTGCAAATGTGTTAACCACTAAGCCACCATGCCTCTTGTTCCATGAAATCTTACTCTTTAATTTACAAAATAACATTTTACATTTACATTAATAAACATAATTGCATGGCTGTACAAATCATTGTGACCAAGCTAGCCAACTAGCCGACATGCTATAAAGTGAGTGTTTTTTTTTTTTTTTTTGGTATCTATTTCCGCAAAAACAAGTAGAGAGTGTCATATAATAGTGAACCAATATGTGGCAATTTTACAGGACCAGGTTCCCCGTATGATGCGAATACTCTTTCCTAGTGAAATTTCCATTATGATGATTAATGTCCCCATTCGTACTGGCAAAATGTGGTTTGATGAACACCAGGATGAAGTTAAGTGCCTTCCATTGCTTCTCCAATCACCAGATTTAAGCATCATTAAACCTTCAAGGGAGGTTCTGGAGTACAGACCTCCTTCATTCCTCAAAGAAGTGGAAGATATTCTTGGTTTAAAAAAAAAAAAAAATCCAACATCCCATGACAAACAATTCAGGAATTGTGTGATAGCCTTCCAACATGGAGCTAATAATAAAGCTAATAATGGATGATTAGGTCCCTGATATGAACATATTGTTACGGGCTTCCTTTATTTTGTCCACCCACTGCATAATTACAGTTAAACCACTTGGTTTGTCTGAGGAAATAATAATATGTGATTAACTGCTTTTGTGTGGAAGGTACTCCTCTGTAGCCATGTTTAATGCTTATGTAATAAAAACCTCTAACGCCTGTCAGTCTTATTTTGTTTGCTTATTCAGATTAAGAGCGATGTATAACTCTCATAACTAGTTAATAAAGACAATTATTAAATCTGAAACAAAGCAAATGTTGTGTGAATATAATGCTAATTACAGCCAATCTTGTCAAGGTAGACCAAGACTGTATATACCAGCTTCTTTCTATGGACGTCCTTTGTCTTGTAATTAAATCTCGCCCCTTCCAAGATGGCGGACTCTTTAAGGCGCTGTGTTGGATAGTAACAACGGCTAATACGGCATCTGATATTTCCTGTGAATTAAATGTCCGTGGGTAAAGCTCGATAACAAATTTAGCTTGCAATACATTATAATTACCTGAAAGACGCCGTAAAAACAGGTCGAGGTACTTTAGACCTTTGAATTAACCATTTCGGGAACACGGTAGCGTGGCCGAGTGGTCTAAGGCGCTGGATTTAGGCTCCAGTCATTTCGATGGCGTGGGTTCGAATCCCACCGCTGCCACAACTTTTCGCTGATTATATACACTCACCGAGCACTTTATTAGGAACACCATACTAATACTGAGTAGGGCCTCCCTCTGTACTCCAAACAGCCTCATTTCTTCGTGGCATGGATCACACGAGATGTTGAAAACGTTCCTTTGAGATTCTGGTCCATGTTGACATCATGCAGATCCTGCAGATTTTTCACATGCACGTGCACATGCTGTGAATCTCCCTTTCTACCACATCCCAGAGGTGTTCTACTGGATTCAGATCTGGTGACTGGGAAGGCCACTAAAGAACACTGAACTCACTGTCATGTCCATGAAACCAGCCTGAGACGACTTTTGCATTATGACATGGTGCATTATCATGCTGGAAGTAGCCATTAGAAGATGGGTAAACTGTGGCCATGAAGGGATGCACATGGACAACAACAATACTCAAGGAAGCTGTGGCATTCAAGTTATCATTGATTGGTATTAACGGGCCCAAAGTGTGCCAAGAAAACATTCCCCACACCATTACACCACCTCCACCAGCCTGGACTGTTGACACAAGGCAGGTTGGGTCCATGGATGGCCAAATTCTGACCCTACCATCTGTGTGCCTCAGCAGAAATCGAGATTCATCAGACCAGGCCAAGCTTTTCCAGTCTTCAACTGTCCAGGTTTTGTGAGCCTCTGCCTACTGCAGCTGACGTGGTCTTCTGCTGTTGTAGCCCATCCGCCTCAAGGTTCGACGTGTTGTGCAATCTGAGATGCTTTTCTGCTCATCACAATTGTACAGAGTGGTTATCTATAGAGCTACTGTAGCCTTTCTGTCAGCTCGAACCAGTCTAGCCATTCTCTGTTGACCTCTCTAATCAACAAAACATTTCAGTCCGCAGAACTGCTGCTCACTGGATATTTTTTCTTTATTTCATATTTTGTGTAAACTCTAGACTGTTGTTCGTGAAAATCCCAGATCAGCAGTTATAGAAATATTCAAACCAGCCCGTTTCGCACCAAGAATCATGGCATGGTCAAGATCACTGAGATCATATTTTCTCCCCATTCTGATGGTTGATGTGAACATTACCCGAAGCTGTTTGGCCCGTATCGGCATAATTTACTGCAGCCAAATGATTGGCTCATTAGATAATTGCATGAATGAGCAGGTGGACAGGTGTTCCTAATAAACTGCTTCATGATCCAGCTGAACACTGATCCAAACTCCAGAAGCATGCTAAGAGCTGAAGGAGAATAATAAGGCTATCCATCATACATTAACCTGAATACATAATTTATAAAATGAAATAATATTATAAGCTGATTATAGATAAATAACCCTACTATAAGCTGATTATAGACCATCCCTTAGATAATATCTGAAAATTATGTGCATTATAAACTCACAGATGTTTTCTTCATGCTGTCATTATGTTGGAAAATAGCTTCCTGAATGCACAAATTATAAACATCCTTCTAAAAATAAAATCATTATTATAGTCCAGATTTAACTGTCTTGTCTCAACCTCGTTTTTGTTATGTAGGATATCAGCTGTAACATTGTTCCTTGTTTCTCTTTATGAAATTCGATTATTTAATTAATGTTGACATTTAATTATTTAATTACTGTTTATCAACAGGGATATATCATTCAGAAAAATATGAATACTCTTTTTAGATGAATGTTTTTAGAAGAAAAGAGGAAAGAAATTTCTCACTTTTCATTTCTTTTCTCCAAATGCTGGCCGTTGCCAAGGAAACGAGACCGATTCATACACAGATGAATCTCACAAATAGATGGATAAAACTGAAAGTGGCACAGGAGTTCAGCTATAAATAACAGGCTGAGATTTCATCCTGGAAGAGAAGGACAGAGTTGGTATTGTGGCTTGAAAACACTTTTCCTGTACAGCACGAACACTTTTTCAGCTTGGGCAAGCAGTATTCATTGTCACCTGCTTTTACCTTTATGCCAAAAAATGTGCATTGTATTTAAATAATTGTTTTCACATGCCATGACATCAAGGATAACAATCACAAGGATGATGTCACAAAATCAAAACAGAACTGAATCCTTTAAAAATAATGATCAGTAGAAGACAATATTGAACAGATAAGTACGTCGGCGCCAGTGATGTAGTGCATCTCTAATACACAAGTCTTGACATAGTGCATATAAAATCTTGTCAGTCTTTGTGGGTCGGTTTAAGAGCAACTCTTTCACGTTCTTAAAAATGGAACCCCATGCTTTGCGCGAAGTTCTATAGCTTGCAACAAACACATTAGTGATGATGCTTTTTGTCAGCCAGGCAGACAGACTTTTCCAGCAAACAACAGTCCAACAATTGTGAAAAATATTGATAAGACAAAAAGTACATATGAGGATCCCACAACAGTGCTGTTAGGTAACTTGTAAGGTTGTCCACCGACTTCACTGATATAAAATCCAGTCGGAAATATAAGAGCTGCCAGACAGAACAGGACCACTGAAACAGAAAAGAGAAGGTCATTAAAATAGCATGCACTTTTCAAATCAACTGAGCGAGTCTAATAAATCAATTTTTCCAGGAGCACTACTCACTTCCTGTGAAAGCGATCCAGCGGGCGTACTTCGCTGTCTCCTGATGCCAGTGTGACAGCACCAACAAGGCGCAAGTGATGGACAGTGAAATGATGCCCAGGATTATAAAGAAGAGAGTGGCGAGCCATTCTGGGGAAAGGCTTGGGGGTGAACATATCCTGTCCCGCCCATGAATCGTCTGACACTGCCGAACCAGCCCCATGGTCAGGGCACCTGGATTGAAAGACACACGCAAATATGTTTGAGAGTTCGCTTTTTATAATTCACGTGGTGTGTAACTTCCCATGGCTCATGATTCACCTGCTGGCAACACTATTATACATTATCTATGGGCTACATTTATGCATGTGGGCGCTTTTAGTTCTTTTTTTGTTTTTTTTTTTCATTTATTCTACTCAGGCTATTGTATGACTCACTCACCCGAAGCACACAGGAGAATCAACACTGCTTAATAAATCCCCTGTATAGGGCAAAGTGTCCGGATTATGCAAGGCACCACATGGCTGACGTGGAATAACTCCCCCACTTGAAATCGGACTTCCGGGTGCAGGTCCCCAGAGAACTGAATACAAATGCATGCTCCAGCCCTCGTGTTTAATTGTGGCTCAGTTCTTCCTAAAGGTTCCCTCAGGATGCTTTTCACACTTGGCATTTTTTATTTTTTGGATCGAAAGTGCTAGCCAGAGCATCTTTAGCGCTAAAAAAACACCTCACACGATGTGCACACTATAATCATAATGGCACTTTTAGCAGTCCTAGCTATCTAGATTTGTTTTATTATTATCCTCATTAAGAAAGAATAAATAAATACTGGTTTAACTCTGGCAATGAAGAGATTGTTTGTCTTCGCTGTAGCTTCGGAGCAATCAAGAGAATAGGATTATACTTGTTTATAGCATTTTAATAGTAGCATGTCATAGATCTTTTTAAAAGCACTTTTTAAAATATCTTTCCATAAGAATACATGTTAAACCTTCGCCGGCGGTTAAGAAAGAAATCCTATCAGAATTATTCTTCCGAGCAAATTAGTCTTAATAAACAACAGAGTAAATTACACTTCCACTCTAAATCTCTGTGGTGACTCAAACTTTCTGTAATGTGAAAGTCTAGTAATGTAATACTGAGTGTCATAACTGAAACATTACCAGAGGCAGAATGTCTTTATTAGTTGTGTATAGCACATCCTATTCATTTCCTACACATTCACTAGAGTGGAATAGGAAATCTGTCTTTGTATACAGACTGGAGACAAATTAAAGAAAAAAACTGAATACACGAGTAGAGAAACATAACAAAGACAGATGCTTCTACAAAAGTGACTTGTATGATGCGATTCACTTCCTACCATACTCTGTAGCACGTGCGAAAATACTGCCCAGGCCCAGGCAGATAAAGACAGCAAGACGAACATATCTATGTGACTTAGATGAGGGTTTATTATTGGGGCAGGAGCTTCAGTCACTAAACCTATTTAAATGGTAAGAGTTTCATTAGGAATGGTGACTAAAGTGACATCTGCGTCAAGTTCTTTGGGAAAGACATCAGTAAATAGAGCTGGAAATTCAATTACTGTGATGCTCTTGCATTGGTGTGATATGGCAGGAAGAACATCAATAAGACCAGTCCGTCCACAGAGAGGGACATTATAGCATAGTTACAGTGTATTATGAGTAGCACAATGGCACTATCCATATCTGTATCCGTTTAGTGCTCCAAATATTCATATTAGTCTCTGTATTTGGATTTAACCCTGAAAATTCATGGACGTGGCCTAAAGATAAGAAAAGATAAGATAACCCTTTATTCGTCTCCCAATGGGGAAATTTGCATTGTTACAGCAGCAAAGGATAGGAGACATAATACTTATAATAGTAATTATATACAATC
>CM075014.1:7411863-7451748 GCA_037576675.1 Pangasius sanitwongsei | reverse complement strand
CAGTCAAGTTCCTCCACACCAAACTCGCTCATCCATGTCTTTATGGACCTTGCTTTGTGCACTGGTGCGCAGTCATGCTGGAACTGTGATTGGAACACCTGAATTCAATGATTTGGAGGGGTGTCCCAAAACTTTTGGCAATATAGTGTATCTCCTTTCAGTGGATTTTCTGAATATGGTGTTTACATGCAACAAATTTCCGATTAAAACAGACATTCCAGGGGTGGGAATCAGAATATCAATTATATTGCAGGGTTAACATGATACAATACTAATTAGAATATTGCCAAATACAGATTAATATCGGAATATCGATGTGCATGTAAATATAGTCACTGGCACCGTGAATCTGTAAAATTAGAGCTACCTACAGCATATGAGAAACAAGTAGATAAGCAGAAGTAAAAAAAAACGAGATCCAGGCATACTCTTGATAGTGTTGTTTCCTTGCATGTTTCTCACAACTGGCACTGATTTCCAAAGCCATTAGAGCACCCACTCAACATGCTCAATCATCAACACCAACCCGTGTAAATCTGCTCTTAAAAATGCATGACACTGAATATAATCAGTTGGAAAATCAATCAATAATCTAACTTTTTCAACAAATAACTGTGGATCACCTGATCCACAAACTCACTCATTCTAATGTCTCACTATTGCTTAAGCTACTAATTTAAAGTGATCACACAGGAAATCCACTCGTACTGACAGAACCCACGAAGGTTGTTCATTCTGGTGTGTGACTTCACTTACGTCGAAGGGCTGAGCCGCAGCCTTGGAGATGGCCTGGCTCAGTTTGCTGGTGGTGTTGGAGCCTCGCTTGACGTGCGGTCCAGCTCCCAGAACATGCTGCAGCACGCTGAATGCTACGGCCTCGGCAGAGCTGGCCACTGCACTCTCGCTCACCACAGCCGAATGCACCAGGCTGCCTCCTGTCTGAGCCCGCAGCTCACCTGCGCAGACACAATGGGGCTTAATACCTTAATGAGTCCATACAAACAAACACACAAACAAATCACTTTATATTTACTTTATACTGCTTCAGTGTATAACACAGAATACAGATTAAGATCTCTAGAGCAGGGGGTCCTCAAATTTTTTGCAGACAGGACCCCTATAACTGTACAATCAATTCAGCACAGATTTATTTCATGAACATTATCCAATTATTCAAATATTAGGCTTACTATTTAAATGTGTACTATAAGGTTCTAGCTACTTACTGGAGACATAGAGCTTTCTATTCCTGAACTTTCCACCAAGAAAACACATTAGGACCAAGTTGATATTATTTCAAGGCCGACATGTTTTCAGTTATTAAGGTTTGGATTAAATCCATTCATCAGTTCAAGAGACCAGTCAAAGATGCTAATAACTATAAGAACTCAGGAATAAAACTATAAAAGCTTTAACAGTAGATTACAGTTTCTACTACTGCAACAAAATAAAGGAATCAGAGGTTATGCTTCACAGACCCCACTTTGCGAACCACTGCTCTAGGGCTATAGGTATAATAAAACATTTCCCCTTGGCTGTAAATGCAAAAAAAAAAAAAGGACAAGAGCGTTAAAATACTAGTAACTAACACCATTTTAAAGCTGACACTACTGAATGGTTCAATTTTCAAGAATTTGTTAAAGTATGTATTAGTTCAGAAAGGAAATGTTTGCATTTCAGGCACTACCTCCACGGTACAGGGCTTTTGACCCGACAGTGCCTGCTCCACTACGGATGTTAAGGAACTGCTCTCCTACTTGTTTGAGAATAGCGTGGTCCACACCTATACAACAGACATCAGTGTTTTAGATGCATGATCAATGGGAGTTCAATGCTTGGCAAATGAGCTTCCTGATTTAAAAACAATTCACACTTTTAGACTAACATGTATTTAAGCAAATAAAATCAGTAAAGAAAATACATAAGATAAGAACATACCGAGTCCAACGAGCGCCATTCTTGCGCTTGTAAAATTGTTTTGAACGAAGGCGTGCAGCTGTGGAGGGAAACTGTTACATTAAAACAGACAGTACAAAAAAAAAATTACAGTACAACCACAACAGTTATGAGTTTGGGTCTCACCTGGTCTGTGGTGATTTTGCCCACCATGTACTCTGGGCAGTACAGAGAGTTGGATAGGGCGTTCTTGTAAGCAGCAGCATGCAGGCTCTCAAGGAGACCTTGGAGGAACAGAGCGACATCAACATTATCCAAAGCAGCTTACAATTAACATACAATTACCATTAGAATTAATACAAATACAGTCAGATAGAATAAGAATACAATTAAGATACAATTACAACTACTGAGCAGTTGAGGGTTAGTAGCCTTGCTCAAGGAACCTATAGCTTGCCATTGCTGGGATTTGAACTACTGAGCCAGGACTCAACCACTGATCAAATGTATAGCTGATTTCTATGTGCCATAAAATAGAACATCCAATGCATACAGGACAATTAAGAGAAACTATGAATACACAAATCAGGTGTATCACTTACAATCCAAATTCCATGGTATCGATAATTTCATACATATTTTCAGTTACTGTACTATCATAGATCAGAGGTAAGCCTACATTTCTTATACTTTGTGTCAAAGCCATGTCATTTCAGCGTCTAGGAGATCAGGTTTTTGCTTTTTTAAATGATGTTTTGCTCTGCTAATATAATCTTGGTTACACATTTACTCTATTATTGTTCTGATGTACACTCCACTGTTTACACTTTTGCATTGATACAATGATGATATCAGTAGCAGGATGCTTTAAGACAAAGTATATCCTGTATTCATGTGTGCGATCTGTGTAATCTGTAAGTCAACAAAACACGTATTCATGGCATAAAATAATATTGGTGAAGTGGATTTATTAAAAAAAAAAAAAAAGTATGTCAAAACCTTATTCAGATTTGTTACAGATTGGAACATCCTTATGGCCTTGGAGTCTTGGAGTACTAGCGCTTACTCAATCCCTTGTGTTTAGTTTGTTTCTGGTTAGTTTGAAGAAGCTCAGTCTTGTTCAGTCACTGTCAGCTCCTGTAACAGCTTTGGGCTTGGATCGGATTCTTCCTTCCTTTTCGATAAAAGCTTTTGCCAATTTGACCAAATTTCTGCCTTTACTATGGAGAGAAAAAAAAAGCATGAACTCTGCTATTGGGAACATACCAATCTGTGGGTTCTGGCTGGCGATGGCGTTGTCCACTTTCACCCTGGGAGTGAGTTCAGACAGCTCCCATGGCCGAAACTCTGGTGCAGTGGTCACGTTGATCAGATACTCCATGACTGTGTCACTAAAATCAGAGACACACACACATACACAATCTATAAAATATACACCTCAACATAAAAATTAAACCCTTAACTCAAAACACATAACATTTGGTTCGTTGGTCTAGGGGTATGATTCGCGCTTAGGGGGCGAGAGGTCCCGGGTTCAAATCCCAGACGAGGGTTGTATCCCCAGGTTTCATGCTGGATATTCTACCTCTGAGTGGTTAAAACTAATGGAACCCTGGGCTGCTGTCTAATTGGTTCTAGCTTGGGGCTGCTAAGGAAGGCAGTCTACGTTAGTGCTCGCAACCTACACTGCAACTTTTGTGTATTTTACCTTGTTTTTTTGCACTATTATTGAGCTAACCCACAGACACATAACATACAACCGACAAACTTTAATCAACACTGGAATAGACTTTACTCACCACTCTAATTCCTGTTTTCATCCTGACCTAGACTGGCCTCTGGAGATCACTCTGAGCCAGGTCAACAATGGACTTACTCTCCTGAGATGGCGGCGACGAGGAGGAAAAAAAGCCGGCATGAGGAACCGGGTACAAGCCAGAGCATACTCCACACCAATGCCCAGCATATTGTTAGCTAATGTCCAGCCCTTTGACAACAAACTGGATGACCTTAGAGCCCGGATACAGTTCCAGAGAGACTTCAGGGACTGCAACGCTCTTTGCCTCACCGAGACATGGCTCACGCCAACCATTCCAGACCATGCTGTACAGCTGCTTGGGTTCTCGCTTCACCGCATGGACAGGACGGAGAGCTCGGAGAAAATCCGGGGTGGTGGAGTGTGTGTTATGATCAGCGACAAATGGTGCAGCTCAGGGAGTACCCATCGTCTTATGGAATTATGCACACCGGACCTGGAATACCTCGCGGTCAAATGCCGTTCCTTTTATTTACCCAGAGAATTCACCTCTGCCATCATCGCGACTGTTTATATTCCACTTCAAGCACACACAGACACTGCTTTACGGACACTGCACAGGGACATTGGACTACTTCAAACACCTGGATGCAGTGCTGGTGATTACCGGTGACTTTAACAAAACTAACTTGAATAAAGTCATGCCAGATCTATATCAGCACATAACCTGCAGTACACTGGGAGAAAGGATGCTGGATCACTTTTACACACAACACAGGGACTGCTATAAGGCAATAAAAACACTGCCATTTTACTACTCCCAAAATAAAAACAAAGGCTGTGGAGGGAAGATCCGGTGACACGGGAGGTGTCAAGCCACGCTACAAGACGCGCTGTAGGACGCAGACCGGGAGATGTTCCAGCGCAGCTCTGATGACATCAGCGAGTTTACAGCAGCAGTGCTCGGTTATACAGAGTTTCTGATAGGAGAGACTATTCCCACATGCTCTGTAAAGGTTTTTCCCCAATCAGAAGCCATGGATAGCCCCAAGTATGGAAGGCTCTGAACGAGGGCACAGCTGCCTACAACGCAGGGTTGCAGACCCACAACATGTATTGAATACAAAGCGGCTTCCTACAACCTGAGGAAAACAGTGAGAGAAGCCAAAAGGAAATACAGAGACAAGATCAAGACCCAGTTTGAGCAGGCAGAGTCCATCTGAACATCTTCTACTCGCGGTTTGAGGTTACCAGCACAGACCAGGACAACCATGAGTATGAACCATCAGGTCTAGCTGGAGAAGAGGAGAGACTGGTCATTTCAGAGCTGGATGTGATAACCAACTAGCACCAGTCATTACCAACATTTCTAACTTATCCCTCAACCAGAGTGTTGTCCCCACATGTTTCAAGTCCTCCACCATTATTCCTGTCCCCAAAACCACCTGTCCTGCCTCCCTGAATGACTACCATCCTGTAGCACTCACTTCTATAGTGATGAAGTGCTTTGAAAAGCTGGTTAGAAACTACATCTGCTCCCTCCTCCCCAGCTGTCTAGACCCATTACAGTTTGCATACCGGTCCAACAGGTCCACATATCACGCCATTAACTACACCCTACACACTGCCCTCTCCTACCTGGACCAGGGGAAAGGAAACTATGTGGAAGGCTGTTTGTGGATTACAGCTCTGCCTTTAACACCATCGTCCCCTCGCATCTTTGCAAAAAGCTCCAGGATCTTGGACTAAACTCCTCCATCTGCCACTGGATTCTGGACTTCCTGACCAGATGCCCTCAAGTGGTCAAAATGGGAAACCACACCTCTTCCATGCTCACCCTCAGCACTGGAGTTCCTCAGGGCTGCATCCTCAGCCCCCTGCTGTACTCCCTCTACACCAGTGTCTGCATGGCCACACACAGCTCCAACAGGCTGGTGAAGTTCGGTTGTAGGCCTCATCACTAACAAAGACGAGAAGGCTTACTTAGAGGAAGTGAATACCCTCTCCACATGGTGTCGGAATAACAATCTCTCCTTGAAGGTCACCAAGACTAAGGAGATGATTATTCACTATGGGAAGAAGCAGGTGAGGAACTACAGCCCCCTGTTGATCAATGGGGCCACAGTCAAGAGGGTGAGCAGCTTCAAATACCTTGGGGTCCATCTCACAGAACACCTGTCATGGACTACACACACAAACAGCTTGGCGACAAGAACGCACCATCAGGGACTCTCACAGGGTGCTGAAGGCTTTCTACACTGGGGCTGTGGAGTGTCTTCTCACCGGAAGCATCACCACCTAGTTCAGAGGCACCACAGCCAAGGACCGGAATGTACTGTCCAGAGTGGTGATGGCAGCGGAGAAGACCATCAGGACTTCTCTCCCCTGCATCACATACATCTAAAAAGACTCTCACCACCCCGGAAACAGTCTCTTCTCAGTGCTCCCATCAGGGAAGCGCTACCGGATCCTGAGGACCAACACAGAGAGACTCAGGAAGAGTTTCTACCCTCAGGCAATCCGGCTACTGAATGAGGACACTTAAAGTCTGCATATTACTTTACCTCACACACAGACACACACACATGGACAAACAAAAACTCTTGCACTCTTGCACTATGAGAATTTTTTTTGCACACTACACTCCTCTAAAAGCTGCTAAGCATTCCTCCAGAAACTGCTAAACATATTTTTACAGATAACGTCTGTATTTGTCTACTAAATTCTTTTCTATTTTATTCATTATTTTCTGCTTTTATTATGTATCACTGTTGCACTGTGGGACGAGACACTAAGGAAAAACATTTCACTACATTAATACATCACATGTATGTAATGTCTGTGACAAATAAAGAACCTTGAATCAACATGTTGTGCTTACATGTGATCTCTCAAACAGTCCACGGTGTAGACCATGGTCTCCCGGGTTGTAGACACTCTGTATAAAAATATGCAACACACATTAGAAAGTAGGCAAAACATATTAACACACAATCAGGAGAAACAGGACACTCACCCCAGACTTCCTCCAACAGCCTCAATGCCACGGCAGATCCTGAACGCTGAGGCTCCTTTGGTAGTCTAAAATGTGAACAAGTACATGTAAATACACTAAATAAATAGTGTACTCAAGCACGCAAAGCGTATTTATTCATTAACTGCCATAATCACAACCTACCAGGCCACTCGCCAGTCGGAGCAAGTGTGTGACACCCAGGCTGTCGTGGGGTTCATAGCGACTGCCAGCCTTCACAAGAACTCCGATACGAGAGGCTGGGGAATAGTTCTCCAGGGAAGCAATCACCAGGCCGCTGGGCAATTTGGTCACCTACAGAGGGGGAAAGTAATCTATTAGTGTGAGCTGGTCCAGAATGACTCCACTGGTATAAATGGCTTGGTACT
This sequence comes from Pangasius sanitwongsei, assembly GCA_037576675.1. Taxonomy (NCBI): domain Eukaryota; kingdom Metazoa; phylum Chordata; class Actinopteri; order Siluriformes; family Pangasiidae; genus Pangasius; species Pangasius sanitwongsei. The sequence continues at coordinate 7,444,694 of CM075014.1, read as the reverse complement.
TAAGTACTTTAAAAATTTATGTTTATAAAATAAACATAAATTAGAAATTCAGACAGAAACACTGGGATTTTTTTTAAAGCCTTTTTGACACCATTACATAAAACATTTAGATTTTATTTTTTTTAATCAAAGCTTAAACAAAAAGCTAGAAGGTCATTTAAAAATCATTTCATTTTCAAGTAGCATAATGCTAATTCTGGACTGCATGTGAAAAAAAATTGAGAATTCAGATGAAATTATTTTGCTGAATCCTTAAAATCACTTAAAATCACAAGCAGTATAATAAAATCTATACCTTTCTTGCCCAACTAGCAAATATACAGCTGGGTGACAAATTAAAGGAAAATACAATATAAAGCGTCTTAATAAAGTGCTGGACCAACACGAGCCAGCAGAAAATTTAACTGCACCTTGGCAGAGATTCTACAAGTCTCTGGGAATGTGCTGGAAGAAGGAAAACCAAAAGATCTTCCAAAATCGATTCCAGAAGTTGCAGTTTTGATGATGATGGTGTAACACATCAGTCCAATTCAATTGAGGCCTGTGGAGGCCATACCAAATAATTTACATAATTTTCATTCTTATCATACTATTCCGTGAGACCTTGTGGTGTCATGTGGATGAGGACATTGTCATCGTGGAAGAGGCCATTGTCATCGTAGAAGAGGCCATTCCCATCAGGATAGAACTGCTTCATCACATGAGTCAGAGTAACTGTATTGATTCGCAGTGACTCTTCCCTCCAAGGGAGCAAGCAGACCCAAAAGCATGTCAGCAAGATGTCTCCACAGCATTACAGAGTCACGAGACCGCCTCACTGTAGGTGTCAAGCATTCAGGCCTGTACTGTTCTCTTGGTGTACGCCACACATGTATTTGCCCACTTGTTGAGAATATGGTGAAGGATGATTGATCTAAACAGATCACTAATGTGTAGGCCAGTGCTGATGTTTTCGGCACTGTTTAACTCTCAGACCTGCATTCAGCTTTGTAAAGAGGGGTTTATGCACCGTATAAAATCTGAACATGTCCAGCATGGATATTCTGATGTGCGTTTGTTTTCACACATCACATTAATGCACAAGCATCATGGTCACTGAATGTGCAACTTCCTGCTCCTGCTATTCTGCACCCACACCCGTTATGTTTCTCCACTAATAAGGTTTTTCCTTTAATTTGTCATCAGTCTGTGCAAGTACACCCTTGTTAGTGTGAAGGACACTCCACAGGCGCTTGACAAGGGCACATGGCTGCAGGTGGCCATATGAACTTTCTCTATACAGACAGAGTGTGAACATTTACTGACCTGCACCTCCTGTGGCACGAACTTGAGCGCCTCGGAAACCTCAACCTTACAGGCAGCCTGCGCTGCATACAGCCTCCTCTGCAAATCAGAAAGAAAGAAGTGACATTATACAGCTGATATCTAGCAATGGCTGCCTGGTAAAATGACAAACATGTACATCTAGACATGAAAAATATTGTATAGTGTGCCAAAAAGCAAGCACAAGACAATAACATAAAATGAGGAAAAAAACATTACATACATACGTAACATTACAAAAATTTCTAACATAACAAAACACATCGCAATTGTTCATTCTCCCCTAGAAGGACTGGTGTACAGATCACCATGATGGCATCAGCGCAATTACAGAGCCAGCTGAGTGACTGGGGGCAAAACAGTCTTTATCATCAACAACACAAAAATCTCTTTACTAAAAAGTACAAAGATAAAGCAACAAGGTTCTGGAATAACAATAAATGAATAAGTGAGATAAAAATAAACCTAGAGGGCATGGAGAGGGCATTGTGGCAGGATTGGCATGAGAGCAATCCACAACCAAACACCTTATTTTCAGGACTATAGCTCTAAGAGGATCCTGTATCCAGACTCACAGTGTGGTATGGGAACTAGAAACATGATGCCTATGGCTCTAAACTTTAAAACACAACTTCTTTAACTCAGGAAGAGAGTCTAGGCATGGAACAATTCTGCCAATTTGTTATGTTAAAGTATCCAATTAATTAAAGTCTGCATGTAATGGCTTGATTCGATTCTGTACGTTGATGCATTTTCGTTTGAAACAGGAAATCTGAGTGATGGTGGGCTGTAGTGCTTGACTGATTTACACAGCGAATATTATTCAAGATACACCACATCCCTGCTGAATCTAAACAAACTCGATAGTAGCTCAGGGAAGTATCTAAATATGGAGACCCATGACTTTCGACTTTAATAATGATGATATCCTAGATGAGGGGATGCCATGTGTTTTTGGAGTTACATCACACGTTTAAGCCGAGGCTGACGTCTGAGTGGTAGGCTTAGAATTAATTTAAAATATTATGCTAACTGATTTACTTTATTCACTCCTACTGATGGAGAAGGCCCATACAGCGTATTAAGACGGAACTGGCTTCTTGATGAGTCTGAGGTAGCAAGACATTCTGACATTGAACAGCCCCAAGTTAGTAATACCTGGGAAATAAATTCCAAACATTTTTTCTCAACCAAGGGAAGTTGGGAAAGGGGATGTGTAGGAAGACACACAGCCAAAAAAAATACAAAACAATGAATTACTGAATTACTAATGAAAAACTAATGAATTTACTGCTAACGAGCTGCTACTCTGGAGCAGGCCCCGCCCCCAGGGGCAGGACATAGACCTTCTAGAGTGCATGTAATTGGATGATCACAAGACTAGTACAGGTTGAATCATCAAAAACTTGATGAATATTTCCAAAACAATTTTTTTTCTAGATGTATTATTTTATTGGTGTCCACAACACCGAAGAACAAGCACCAATTTTGATTTTGGGGCACTTCAAGCATATGAGAATCCAGTAATGACTTGATAAGAGAGCACTTGGTGACATGCTGTACTTTTCCCTAAGTTTCAGGTTTTCATTTTTCTAAAAACAAAATGGCACCAAATTACACCTTAGATAAAACTTATAAATCTAATACGCAAAAAAGACCCTTACAGGTGGGGGGGGGAAAAAAGTCTGCAGCTGCTACCATAGCTGGTTAGCTGCATTTAGCAGTCAAGGTAAAGGACACAACAGACTTTATTACTGACAAAACTGTTGTGAGAGCGATGAACTGTTCAGAAATACAACTGAGAGACTACCTGCACTAGATAATGTGTCCCAAGTGTTAACACTAACTGTGTGGGTCACGTTAGCAAGGCCAAGATAACCTGTCATGAGCTAACATCAACGGCTAGGCGCATACTAACACACTAAACAGTATGGGAGAACATTACAGCGCCTTCGATAGCGCACTATTCTATCATACTAGTTAGTATAGTTGAGGCTAGTATGCGGTGTACAAGGACCCTGTGACAGGAGCGGAAGCGGCTGTTAGTCACGTCACTACAATCTGCACGTTTTTACAACGCATTCACAAGTTGTAATAATAATAATAAAAAAATAATTCTCACCGACAACTGGCTTATTCCCCGGATCCCCTTCATTCTCCCTCTCTCTCTCTCCTTCAAGCGGTTGGAGAAGACAATATGGCTGACCTGGACGTCCTACCCACAAGCACCCGCGTTTCACTCTTTTTCTACGGAAAGAGACGCTCGAGATCAACACTGACACCTGCTGGACTCGAGCAGGGCCACGCACACATCCTACTATTTTATACCATAGGTACTGCACATACATAATACATGGTCAAAAGTATGTGGACACCTGATCATCAAACCTGTATGTGGTTCTTCCCCATTTCCCTTCACTGGATCTAAACATGTTCCAGCATGACAGTGCACCTGTGTACAAAGCGAGATCCATAGCCACGACTGGATCTCCCGTTGGTGCACAGCTAGTGATGAAATCTCCGATCAGAGCAGATCTGTCATACACCCAGTTTGGGAAGACAGGAATAGGCTGTGTGGGGTTCTTCTTGTTGTGTCTGTCTCTTAGCAGCTTGCGGGTGACCTCAGCAGACTGCACATAGACGAGCAAACACGAGTATTCAATTTTCATATCACTTTAACTACATGACTTTACAATCACAGTTATAAGCAGTTAGTGAATGTCTGGTGTTTAAAAGCACAAAACAGAATTATCATGTCGTAGCATGACCATGGCAAATACTCATTTCTGATTGGCTGGCAGGTGTCTGTTATATCCTCATATCAGAGTACCTCTTATGTACACTATATGGCCATGACACCTGATCATCACATGCATATATGTGGGCCTTCTCCAAACTGTTGCCACAAAGTTGGACAAAGCGAGGTTTATAAAGTCATAGTTTGCCAAAGAGTTCTGACCTCAACACTACTGAACACCTTTGGGATGAACTGGAATGCCAACTGAACCCCAGGCCTCGTCTAACATCAGTGCCTGACCTCACTAACACTCTTGTGGCTGAATGAGCACAAATCCCCACAGCCACGCACCATAATCTAGTGGAAAGACTTCGCAGAATTATTATATATATATAATATATTATATTATATAATAATTATTATAACAGTAAAGGAGGACTAATTCTGGAATGAAATGTTCAACAAGCACATCTGGATGTTATGGTTTGGTGTCTTTTAAAGGGAGTCTATATTGACAAAATTACACTCTTTTTGTATTTTGTACATCGATTGCTTGGTGTAAGTGTCCTTGTTTTAAATTTAATTTAAAACTAGGATGGCATTCTTTTTGTTCATTTATTTTTCTTTTTATTATTTGAATATTTTGTCAAAGACATTATACTTGATATGACTATAGAAAATTGTTGTACCCTCTTGTTGTACCATTATTGTACAAGTAAATAAATAAAAAATAGATAGATAGATAGATAGATAGATAGATAGATAGATAGATAGATAGATAGATAGATAAACAAAAAACAAATAAAAAACCTCTTTAGAGAATAGTGAAACAGTTCATATTTGGCCAAAATGATTGAAACTTTTACAAAGAAACTATGAAGTGATTCATTTAATTTAGTACTGAAAAGCAACACCACAACAAAAGACATGACGCGTGTGACACAATGTCCTAATTAAATCTAAAATCATATCCACAACACCAAACAATGCAACGACAACAAAAGAAATCCAAAGAAATCTCTTCTTGGTAAGGTTAGTGATAATTTTGAAAGATAATGAAGTTAATCTGTTTTAATTCATTTATTTATTTTCTGGGGAATTATTTATATTATCTTGCAACTAAATCCATGTATTGGAACAAATTGTGTCTTATGTTTTTCAGTAATTATTTAATTTTGTCTTTAATGTGTGTATGGCTTGATTTGCTTTGTATCATTGAAACAAGTGAAAAAAAAAAAACGCTTCCTGCTTCCGGTCCAGAAGAAACGCGAGCATGCGCAGTGCTTCTTCTCCCAAAACACGTGTTGCAGGCAGCAGGCAGTTCAGTACGTATGCCTTACGTTGTGCTTTAGCGGTAGTTTTGCAGTTTAGTGTTTCGTTTCTTTTTTTTTGTATTTCAAGCTTTTGTTTAAAGCCTGCAAGTGTTTGTCCTCCGTGAAGCATTCGCCGAGAGGACCTGATCAAATCTCTGAAATCATGGTGAGTATCAAAACCAGGTGCTGCCTTAGACAGTTAACATGAACCCCTATTGATGTAAGTAAATGTGTGATTAAAACAGTTAGCTGCTTATCTAACTTCATATTAGTATAAATGCTTCTAATGATGATGACATGAAAGTGGAAACTTATGATGATGATGATGATGTGTTTTTTAATGTTATCTAGAGTATAGTTGGTCTTAAACTGGTGGATTATTCTGAACTCGCATGATCACCACTGGCTCTGTACACTCTGTGTAGTACTTTGTGTAGTCTGATAGGTTATACATGAAACTGAAAACTAGGCTTAGTTTCTCATTTTAGTCTGTGATCAGTAATACTGGTGCATTTTATTTGCCTTCATCTCAGACTGAACCTGAAGTCAATCCCAAGGCCTACCCTTTGGCTGATGCCACTTTGAGCAAAACTATACTGGACCTCGTGCAGCAGGCATCCAACTACAAGCAGCTGCGCAAAGGAGCAAACGAGGGTAAGAGTTTCTCTCAAGCAGTTAATGTAGAGTAAAATTTACACCTGGATCTCTGAGACTAATGGCATTTTTACTTATGTATCTGTGCTGACTCTTGTTCTTGGTATATTTAGCCTGAAGTCCATCTGCAGTACACACAGAGGCAAACAATAGCCAAGGTTATGTTTTTCTGAGACGTGTTGCAGATCATTGAAAGTTAGGAGCCACTTAATACACCAAGCACAGCTTTTGACAGCCTGAATCTCGTGTGTTGGAGGCCTTTAAAAGGTTTGCATATTAACCCCAAGGAATTCATTATTTGAAAAAAATCTTTAAAAAAACAAAAAAAGCTGCATGTTGCTTAAGTCTTTTTTTTTTTTTTTTTAATTTGTCAACTTTTCAACGATGCTGTGGATTGGTCAGATGTTAATTCATTAGTAGTGGTGTCTGCAAGGCAAATAACAGGTTTGTACAGTATATGGCCAAAAGTTGTGGACACCTGACTGTCACATTCATATGTGCTCATTCCAGATTTAGTCCCCCTTTGCTGTTATAATAACCTCCGCTCCTCTGGGAACGCTTTCCACTAGATTATGGAGTGTGGCTGTGGGGATTTGTGTTCGTTCAGCCACAAGAGCATTAGTGAGGTCAAGCACTGATTTTGGATGAGGAGGCCTGGGGTGCAGTCGGTGTTCCAGTTCATCCCAAAGGTGTTTTCACTGGGGTTGAGATCAGGGCTCTCTCTTGGTTTTTGGTAACAAGACAAGCTGCGTTTTATTCTCCATATTAACACGCGGGGTGGGGGTGGGGTGGGGGGGGAGATAAAACACTTCAGGACATGCTGTTAATAGGAAAATAATCAACTTCAGGGTGGTAACAATAATTCGGCTTCACGTTAGGCCACATTGGAATATTTTCCTGTAATAGCACATCCCAAATTGTTTATTCCTTACTTCACTGCTAAATAAAAAAAAAAAAGTACATTTCTTTTTATTGATTGATTGGCCAAGTGTTTTGGCCCAGAGTGTAATATAGATGGAATTTCTTTTGCATGTAGAAAACTTGGACCTTCTGTAAATCACCTTCTGAACCATCCGCTGAATGCTGTAAATGTAAATAGTATGTAAAATGTAATAGCTTGTTTATACCTGGCACTATACTTAATGCTCTTTTGGTATCATTCACAGCCACTAAAACACTGAACCGTGGGATTTCTGAGTTCATCGTTATGGCCGCTGATGCTGAACCACTGGAGATTATTTTACATCTTCCGTTACTGTGCGAGGACAAAAATGTACCTTATGTGTTTGTGAGGTCCAAGCAGGCCCTCGGACGAGCGTGTGGTGTGTCGAGACCGGTTATTGCCACATCCATCACCATTAAGGAAGGATCACAGCTGAAACCTCAGATCCAGTCCGTGCAGATGGCGATTGAGAGACTTTTGGTTTGAGCCTGTTGTGATTGTTTTTTTTTTTTAAACTTCAAGTCAAGTTAAATTTGTGTTTAACTTCTGTAATCTTTGTATAGTCCTCATGATTAAGGATTCTTGTTTTGGTTTCAGTGTTACAGAAATATAATAACAATTTCTAATCTTAAAATAAATGCCAGCAATATGTTAGAGATCAGGGCAAATTTGTTTCATTTACAGTTCATCACTAGTTGATGTGTTGCTCTTGAATGTAACATTGCGTTTACTCTTGTTTTTTTTTTTTTTTGTTTTTTTTTGTACAACCTTATCCTGGGGACCTCAATATGCAAAAATAAATTTTAGAAATGTGATCACTGCTCAGATGTGTTTTGTTTTTTTTTGTTTTTTTTAAATGGTGAGGGATTATTCTTAGCTCAGCAGTGACAATGAAACTAGACATCTATTTCTTTGTGTGTACATCACTACTGTGCTTGATAGTGTATGGTGCATGTATAAGTCTATCATACAACTTCAGGCAATAATTGGATATTTACAGGATGGACTTGTAAGTTGTACTTATTGAGGTGGCCACTGAGTATACATATATACAATCTACTATCTATTCATCTGTGCAGTCAACAGAGTACAGACCTACTGACTGATATGAATATCATTTTTTTATTGATAAGAAAATAGGATTTACATACAATAATATTCATACTATCATGTGCTAACAAGAAGTACAAACCAGACACAAGTCATTCATTTATTCATCTTCAGTAACCGATTTATCCTGGTCAGGTTGGCGGTGGAGCATATCCTGGGAACAGTGGAAACAAGGCTGGAATACACCCTGAATGGGAAGCCAGTCCATCAAAGGGCACCATGCACACGCGCACACACGTTCACTTCATCATAACCAGTCCACCTACTGGCTTGTTTTTGGGAGGTAAGAGGAAACGTATGCGGAGAACATGTGAAACTCTACACAGGCAGTAACTCATGCTCAGGATCCTGGAGCTCTGAGGCAGCAACACTACCTGCTGTGCCTCAGCTGCACCAATTGCAACAGTACAAAATTACAAAACAATCAAAAAAAAAAAATTCTGGAAAATTATACAAATTGCACCCTAGGGGACTAAGACAAAGATCTATGCTTTTTAGTATTTTCAATTTCATAATCTCGATTAATTCAGAGTAAATATGTCTTCTTTTTTTGGAAAAAAAAAACAGTAGGGATGTCATGTATTTAGACTTATGTATTAAAAGGTTTCTCAGAAACAAATTATTGACAAAATATTCTTTTTTTTTGTCTTCAAATAAAATACCAAATACAGCACGATTTCTGCTTTTTCTCAGATCATGCCGAAATAAGCACAGATTTTCCTATTGCATGGGATGTGGTGAAATTTGGAGTACTTTTGGAGGATAAAAGTGTAAACTTTGTTATAAATTGTTTACTGCTTTTGTTAAAATACTTCATTCACAAATGTAAAAGTTTGAAAATGACACCCCAACCCCAAAAATGTCTTTAAAAAGGAGTTGTCCCTGTATACGGAGTCCTTAAAAATTATGTGAATTTATCAAGCCAGGAAATTATGAGCTGTTTAACCATTATGGTTTTGTTTAACAAAGTGGCTTAGTGTTGGGGTTGGGGGTTTGATTCCTGCCTCTGCCCTATGTGTGGAGTTTGCATGTTCTCCCTGTGCTTCATGGGTTTCCTCTGGGTACTCCGGTTTCCTCCCAGTCCAAAGATGTTTTGAAGGCTGATTGGCTTTTCCAAATTATCTGTAGTGTGTGTGAATGGGTGTGTGCAATTGTGCCCAGTGATGGGCTGGTACTCCTTGTAGGGTGTGTCCTGAGTCCCCTGGGATAGACACCAGGCTCCCTGTGTAGGATCAGCAGTGCAGAGAATAGATGGTTTTATTTAACCCCTAAATAAAACAATATATTATTTTATTGTATTTATTTTCTCTCTTGATTTTACTTTTTGATTCTTTGTAATAGTGAGTATATATTATTAATAATTGTAAGTCACAAGTATAAGAGAAATAAAACACTTCAGGACATGCTGTTAATAGGAAAATAATCAACTTCCGGGTGGTAACAATATCTCGGCTTCACGTTAGGCCACACTGGATTATTTTCCTGTAATAGCACATCCCAAAGTGTTTATTCCTTACTTCATTGCTAAATTAAAAAAAATTAGTACATTTCTTTTTATTTATTTATTGATTGATTGGCCCAGTGTTTTGCCCCAGTGTAATATAGATGGAATTTCTTTTCCATGTAGACAAACTGGACCTTCTGTAAATCACCCTGGATAAAACCATCTGCTGAATGCTGTAAATGTAAATAGTATGTAAAATGTAATAGCTTGTTTATGACTGTTCATATATTATTAATAATTGTAAGTCAGTCTGTAAAGACATTTTCACGTGTTAGCTTTTAAAGCAAAGTTTGAATTCAATTAAAAAAACAACAACAAAAGAATTCCTTCCGGGTTCACAGAGCATGGCCGACAGGTGGGCGGGGCCTCTATCCTGTCATGGTGGACTTCGCGGGCACGCGCAAATGACACCCTCGGGTGCGCTGTTTAGGACTCAGTCACCTGATACAAAGTCCAAATCAGGAGCTAGTGCACTCTGTATCAGTCTCCTGGATGAATTTGGAGGAGAAAAATGGCTGACCAGCCCGTGTTTCTGAGTGACGATGTCGTTGCACGTTTTCTTAGTTATGACGAGTTGATCCCGCGCCTGGAAGAGGTTTTGGGAAAGTTTTCCCGGGGCAACAGTTCAGATGTGGTGCAGCCCGTGAGATCTGTGATCCCCATACACAATCACAGCGGGTATGAGGATGATCCTTAACGCTCAGAATCAGACCATACATCTAACTGATTATTAACACTGATTTGTGTAAACAGGTTTTTGGGGCTAATGCCTGCATATATTGCACATGAGGACATTTTGTGCACGAAGATGGTGGCTTTCTACAGACGAGAAGAAAACTTACATTTACCATCCACACAAGCTACTGTGTTACTCTTTAACCCTGAATATGGCAATGTCACAGCGGTGAGTCCAGCAAATCAACAACCCTTACAGTAAAATTGCCCAGAATTTCCTTTTAAGGGTTTACACACATATATAGAGTGTAAAGGTTTAAATTTACATACTTCAGAAAACTTCAATGAAAGCTGATTTATTACAGCTCAACTATAACAAATAGTAATAGCTGAATAATAATATGAAATGCTTTAAGTAATACTATAGTATAGGGTATAATACTATACCATGAGGAGGTGGGAGAATCTGTTCACAGGACAGCCGTTGCCTGAAACTCCACAAAGCTGGTTTAAATTTACATACTTTACAAAATGTACAAATTTATATACAAATAGAAAAGTGTCCTATGATATCCCACTTGGAGACTGTGGCTAGGTTTTCAGGTCTGATGAGACTAAAACTGAACTTTTTGGTCTTGGGACAAAGTGCTACGTTTGACTTTGACTCTGAGAACACCATCCGCACAGTGAAGCGTGATGGTGGTAGCATCATGTTGAGTGTTACCTTTGGGCTCTTGCTTCTCTGACTAATGCTCTCCTTACCTGGTCACTGGCTTGGTGGAGGACTACTGATGGAGGACTACTTGTTCAGCACTTTGTCCTGGCTTGGTTTGATAGCTCCTTGTTCTTCATGATGTGGTTTCTTTAGGTATTTTTCCTTAATGAATTCTGGGGCATTCCAGGAAAAGGTGTATTTATACTGAGATCACTTAACACTATAATTGTTTACAAGTGAAGTCTGTTCAACTAATTATGTGACTTCTGATGGCATTTGCAGACAGTTTTGCAGAATATACTGGTGTTTTCCCCCCACTTCACTATCATGGGCTATTTTGTGAAGATATATGACACATAATCCCTGTTAAATCCATTTCGGTTCCAGATTGTAACACTACAAAGTGTGGAAGGGTTTAAGAGGGGGGTAAATACTTATTCAAGGCACAGTAAGCCATTACCATAGTATAGCTATTGGACTAAACTATATCAAAGGATGAATGACATATACTGTAGTTACTGTAGTTCATTGTTTTTTTTTCTCTTGATCAGGTTATGGATGGTTTAGATATCACACATAAAAGGACAGCAGCTGTGTCAGCCATTTCTGCTAAAGTAAGTTCATTATTAAGCTATTGGATTTCAGGCTATATGCTGTCACAATATGAAGCACCAGTGACACTAAATACTGCTTTTCTTCCACTAGCTGTTGATGGCAGCTCAATCGGATGTCTTGTGCATCCTCGGCTGTGGCCACCAGGCTGTCAGCCATTATGAAATTTTCACAAAACTTTTTTCCTTTAAAGAGGTAAATACATCTATCCAAAGGTGAAAACATCCATCGGTAAAGATAAAGATGCACTGCAGAATCAGTTCTGTTTCACTTTTCCATGTTCCATAGCCACACCTTGTTGTTCAGAATAGGAATGTTTGGCGATATACCACATACCACATTACACCAGTCTATCATTGATTAACTTATTTCATGGACATTCCACAAACCTAAATGTAACTATAAACTGATGAAAGTATTTTGTGTGGTGCTTTAGTAAATGTACTTGTGTAAAAATGTAATTGTTAGCAAATTGCTGTGGTACAAAAGGAATAACACTTTACAGGACTTTGGTGCGGTTGAACCAAACACACCACCCCATTGTTAATTATTTTCATTATTAACAGCATGCCCTATCGTGTTTTATTCCCTACATATGCAACACATAATGTAATTCCAGACACCTTAAAATAGACTTCTTAATGCCTAACATTTTTAAATTCAGTATTATGATGATACCCTAAACCCCTGAAGCCCTTAAAGATGTCATTTAAGTGTCATTAAAGGTTATTTAGTTGTAATTTTTTTTTTTTTTTAAAGTACCGTACTCATTCACCGTATTGTATTCAGGTGCGTGTGTGTAGCCGGAGATTGGAGACAGCTGAACGGTTTGCTGCGGGTGTCCAGGGTCCTGTTACAGTACTGTCTTCTGCAAAAGAGGCAGTGCATGGAGCAGACGTCATCATTACAGTCACTAATTCTAGTAAACCAGTGCTGTTTGGGGAGTGGGTTAAACCGGGTGCTCACATTGTAGGTTAGAACCTTCTGCATCTTTCACCATGGCATATTAATTAAAAACAATTTCATACAGGTATAGTGTAATTGGAGGACAGTAAGCTGTGTAACACATTTCTCTGTAACGTTAGCGGTAGGGGCTTGTCGGCCAGACTGGAGAGAACTCGATGACGTGCTGATGAGAGATGCTGTGATTTATGTGGACAGCAGAGAGGGAGCTGCAGTGGAGTCAGGAGACATCATTCTGTCTGGGGTAAGCCTACACTTTCTTTTAGTATTTGTCACTGATTATTTACATACTCATATACAGTGACTCATTTAAAATGAATACATGAAAGACATTCTTTACCATAAATTTATCGTCCTATTTGGAATCCCAGCACTGTAATAAGCACTATCATCAATACTCATGGCTGAGTACTTGCTTAGCTTTACACATTTAAGCACAAACTCAGTTTTTTGCCTGTTTTTATTCTGAGCACATACATGCGAAAAATAAATGATGTATTAACTTCAGGTGTTATTCTGAATCTAATTTTGGTGTTCCTCCAGGCAGAAGTGTTTGCTGAACTTGGAGAAGTTTTAAATGGAACTCGGCCTGCCTTGCGCAACAAGACAACAGTGTTTAAGTCACTGGGTAAATTCTTTCTGTTAAGTACAGGCAAAATTAGGCTCAAGGAATAATTCAGGCAGTTTCTCACAGGTGGACAGAATTCCAGCTGATAAGAACATGTGAACTACTAAGTCTCACCAATGTTTGCTCTTTGATAGACAATTTGATATTTAGGGGGCCAAGCACCGAAGGTGCGTAGGAACCCTATTGTTATTCAACCTTTTCTTATTATTAGGGGGCCAAGCACCAAAGGTGCATAGGCACCTTATTGTTATTCTACCTTCTCTTCTTCTTTTCTTCTTCTGCTTCTTCTTCTGGCAGCCCATAGAACCATCTGGTAAAAAGGTGTGAAATTTGGCACACTGATTGGGGAGGGGCTAAGGAACATTCTGACAAAATTTGGGCCAATTGCTGCCAACACTCTAGCGATCGGGTCAAATTTTGGCCTAATTTGGAAGTAAGTTTATGGTCATAACTTTTGAACCCTGTGTCCAAAATTTAAAAGCCATCTTGGATTTTGTCAAAAACTGTTTTTTTTTTTTGTTACTTCTCCTATAAATTTTGTCAAATCATCACCAAATTTGGCAGACATCATCTTCAAAGTAAGCCTCACAAAACTTTATCAAATAATTTTGAATATTCCAATCTGCTTGTCCGTAATGGGCCAACCAATCTGCCAAACAGGAAGTGAGGCTGTATCTCAGCAGCTACTGCTCACTGACACAAACCTTGGTAGGCATCTTCAGCACTATGACCTGAGACTATGCAACAAAGTTTGTGACAGTGCCACCTACTGGTCAAAAGTTACAATAACATGCCGAAAATGCTTCCCTCTAATTGCCATTGGTCAAGTCAAGTGGCTTTATTGTCATTTCAACCATATACATACCACATACCATATACATACCATATACGTAGCAAGGTGCTACATAAAACAAACACAGAACTACAGGAGACTACATATATTTACATAAAGTGCACAGTGCAAACAGGTGCAGACAGCACAAGACAGTACAAAACTACCAAAACAAGGCAATTAAGTTAATAAGTTACAGTGCAGTGCTGACTAGTACAGTTCTAGTAGGAAGTGAATCAGATGACAGTAGTGCAAAAGAGTAACAATATAAGTTGCTGTAAATGTAAACATAAGGAATAGCAGCTGGGTAGAGAGTATAAAGATTGGGTGAAAAACCAGGAATCATGGCTGCTAGACCATATGGGACAACCGCACGTTATTGCCACTCCTCCTCCAAATTTTGTCCAATCTTCACCAAATGTGGCTCACATCATCTTGAGATCTGTCTAAACAGCTGTCTACTGCCATTCTAGTCATTCAATGTAATATTAAACAGACAACACACACCTGACAGGGTTTAATATCAAATCAAACATTTTTATTGAGCAATTTTCAATGAAAAAAAAAACACATAAGACAGATATAAGTTTGGTGCAGATATTTGCACAAGGTGGGGGGAAAAGGCCCAGACTGATGAGAAAAAACATAAATATCGTAGATGTTTTTAAATTGTAAGAAGGAAAAATTTTTAGGTCAGAGCTGTAGCAGTCATGCCCACAGGTCAAAGTAGCAACAGACAACGCAACAGGTCAGAGGAATAGTGGTAGCTGCCGCAGCAATTCCACCCTGCTGCCCATTTGTTCATTTGTTTAATCCTACAGTCAGAGAATTCCACCACTGTCCATGGTCAAAACTTACACATCATGAGAGAAACTACAAATCGCTCTTGAATCCCTTTGCCTAAAGTTATGGCTCTGCTTTCCTGTGATTGCAACAATTGTAGCACATCTGTGAATGTGTGGCTCACCGAGTCTGGGTGCTTGGCCCCTGAAAATGCTGCTTGCAAGACCCTTGAGCAAGGCACCGAACCCCCAACTGCTCCCTGGGCACCGCAGCAAAAAAGGCTGCCCACTGCTCGGGGTGTGTGTTCACTACTGTGTGTGCACTTGGATGGGTTAAAAGCAGAGCACAAATTCCGAGTATGGGTCACCATACTTGGCTACACGTCACTTCACATAAAAAAAGATCTGTTTCTGATTGTTGCTCACACATGCTTATAAATGACTGGTGTTGAAACAAAGGTCAGCTGCTGGGTGTAAACTGAAATGGATTAAGTATGGTTTCACTTTTGCAATGCAGGAATGGGGATACAAGATGCAGTCGCTGCTAAGCTTGTGTTTGACAAGTGGAAGAGGAGCCAGTGAAGGACATAATATGAAGAGTCACCAGCCGGCGTTCGTTACAGAGAACAACAAAAACTGAACACAACAACACATGAAGTAAAACTCTATTCAACAAACACAATCGTGACACTGGAAACTGATTTCAGAAGAACTAACTGATTAACACTTGAATGAAATCACTAAAGCTTAGGACAAAGGACACTGTTTATCATTTCCAGAGAATATTGTTAATATAATACTGTGTATTGTTAATATAATACTCAGGGATCAATAAAGTACATCTATCTATCTAAGTAAGCAATCAGCAACTTCTAAACTGTTGACTCATTCCTACGAATCAAGTGGTTTGAGTTAAAAAAAAAAATAGTGTTTAGAGAATAAGTAAAAGCTATTATAAGCAGGTTTGCATTTTTGGTAACTTTTCATTTTCTGTTAAAAAAATGCAGTGTGTAAACAAAATATATAGGCTCTCATGGATGAAATAAAGAAAGGATCATTTGGTTTACCATTACATAAACATGAAAAACACATTATTAAAAGGCAGCAGGAATTACTTAGTGTGAAGGGACATAACGAGGAAAAGCATCCCCATCTCCTTGAGACAAACTCTACGATCCTAAAACAGACTCAGAGAAGCAAATCTATTTATAACTACAATATGTAAGTAAGAGAGATGTATGGGTATGGTTCATAGAGTCTTCCCTCTTTCTCCTAACACATCCTCCCTCCCCACCGTTCCTGAAACCTCTCCTCAGACGAGTGCAGACTACAGATGGTTCTTTTTGGACGGCCTCCTCAGAGGAGATGGCATTTCTGCTTTGGCTTTTTGACCGGCGGTGGGCACAGGACTGCACGGATGGCTTCGTCGAACACTGTCTTAACACCATGCTGAGTTAAAGCTGAGCATTCCAGATATTTCACAGAACCTGTACATAGAGTAGAAACATATAGAATACTGCAAACGCATACACAAAATGCACTAAATCAAGCAGGTTTTTATCATCATCCACTGCATCGTTTATGGGATGGTGCAAATAATAACTAGCTATTAGGGTAAACTAGATAGCATAATTGTGCAAATTGGAGCAAACTGTTAGTGTGTGAAACTGTAAACCCAACAGCCTTTATTATTAGTAGTTACTAGTACTAACCTATTTCTTTAGCCATAGCAAGGCCTTGTGGGTAAGTAATGGGAGTGAGTTTCTTTTCTTTCAGCTCCTCAATAGTGTCCTTGTCGTCTCTTAAGTCGATCTTGGTCCCAACAAGAATGATTGGGGTGTTGGGGCAGTGATGTCTGACCTCAGGATACCACTGTGGGGGAAGGAGGAGACAGCTCACTCAGACTTCACATATTTATACACATATACACACACACAGTATATATATGTGTGTATATGTGTGTATATATAATTTTTTTATAAGCAAACCTGCTTGGTTCTGCAACTTGACATCATTGTTATCCACTTTGTGAGATTCAACTAAACATATTTACCCAGAACACAGAGAAAGCCTGATACTGTACAGCTTTAAATAAGAACACTGTCATAGATTATACATGATCATCAGCCCTGTCTGAAACTCCAGAGGAGATTACATCTAGACATGCAGGGAGTGTCTAATGGTTGAAATGCCACAGGCAGCCATTCTGCCTTACAAAGACAATTTTTACTGGATGCATAATATGTAACTGTCCATCTTTCAATTTGTAAAATGTATGATTTAAGTATTATTTCTTGCCATGTCTGTTTCATGCAATAATTTTTTATCCATTCAATTCTGGTAACAAGTTAATTATTAACCAAATGTAGCCAAATATAAATCTTATCAGTCACTCTAGTGTGGTTCTTACAGGAAATGCTGTTACTGTCAAAGAAAATCTACATCTAAATCTACATTGTAATTGTACATTGTACAGTGTAATTGGGTGGATGAATAAATAAGATGATCCATATTTTCCAAATAGTCCCTTATGTTAAGTTTGTGGGAAAGTGTGAGCAACCACTGGCCCATGCTGCACTAAATCCATCTGACATCCATCTTGTGTTGACCCAAAATTCAACATCATCCAGCTTCATGCAGTTGCTCTACATTTATTCTCTTACTCAAACACATCACCATGATGAACTCACCTACAAACCCAGTCCCGATTACTGCATCTCAGGTGATGTGATGAGTCAACTTTAAGGTCTATGATCATCTGTAATGTATTATATTACATCACAGCCACAAGACTGAGCAAACAAAATACCGGAGCTGCTTTACGCAATACTCCAGACCAGACACATTATATCGGGCTCTTCCCCTTTCCTTGCCATCCAGATGTTCTTCTACACATGTCCAACACTTCATTTAATTTTACTTTAGTAAGCTGAAGCTGCTTACTTTTTCATGGACGTTCTCGAACGAGGCAGGGCTCACCAGAGAGAAACAAATTAAAAACACATCCTATAGAAACAAGAGGAAAAAAAACACTCAGATATGAGATGAAACTTCATCAGAGATGTAGAATATGCAAGATCATTTCCGTTCCCTTTCTTGATTCAGCGCTGCCTTGTGGAAATGGTATGAAAGGCCATAAGCACAGATTTTTTCATAACAATTGGCACTGGCATGAGAGGGTCACATGGGAAAAAGCAATGAAACACGATCATGAGGATTGAAATGAGAGGGACTATTAATATTCACTCTGCATTGAGTTTGCTCTCAGCACTGTACCGTTTGAGGATAGGAGAGTGGCCTCAGTCTGTCGTAGTCCTCCCCTCCTGATGTGTCATACAGCCCCAGGTTCACTGGCTTCCCATCTACCATTACATTTGCAGAATATTTATCAAACCTGGAGAGAGAGAGAGAGAGAGAGAGAGAGAGAATTTGTTTGCGTGTATATGACAAGACATTGGACATTCTGTTGAACACAGAGAAATGAATCTACACACAACAAGAGGCTGTTCACAGTGGCTGATGCACTTTCAGGACTTTAGCAGAGGAGTGTGTAATGTTACTCACACTGTGGGGATGTACTCTCCGGGGAAGGCGTTGGTGGTGTAGCTGATAAGAAGCTGTGTTTTTTCGGATTCCCTGTATTTAAAAAAAAAAAATCATCTGCTAAGAATTAGTGTACATTAGGGGTGTGACAGCATACTATGATACCAAATTTCACATAGCACCACTGTTAACATTGCCCTATACTGGAATAGATACATTTCAAATACATTTCAAAATGAAAACATTTTCAAATGTAGAAATACTATAAGATTTTTCAAACACAGAGATCTCCCAAGTTTTATGAAAAGGGCAATGTCTGTTCTAATTAAATAAGTCAATACTTTTGCTCTAAAATGTATTATTGTCCCCCTTGTTCCACCAAAACAGCTCTGACTGTTGAGGCATGTACTCCACAAGACCTCTAAAGGTGTGCTGTGGTAGATCAGTCATAACATTAAAACCACTGACAGGCAACATGAATAACATTCATTGGCACCTGTCAAGGGGTGGGATATTTTAGGCAGCAAGTGAACAGTTCTCGAATTTGATGTGTTGGAAGCAGGAAAAATGGACAAGCATAAGGATCTGAGCGACTTTGGCAAGGGCCAGATTGTGATGGCTATATGACTGGTCAGAGCATCTCCAAAACGGCAAGTGTGGGGTGTTCCCAGCATGCAGTGGTTAGTATCTTCCAAAAGTGGTCCAAGGAAGGACAACCAGTGAACTGGCAACAGGGTCATGGGCACCCAAGGCTCATTGATGCACATGGGAAATGAATGTAAGCCCATCTGGTCCGATCCCACAGAAGAGCTACTGTAGCACAAATTGCTGAAAAAGTTAATGCTGTCTATGATAGAAAGGTGTCAGAACACACAGTGCATCATATCCTGCTGCGTATGGGGTTGAGTAGCTACAGACCTGTCAGAGTGCCCATGCTGACCCCTGTCCACCACCGAAAGCACCTACAATGGGAATGTGAGCATCAGAACTGGACCATGGAGCAATGGAAGAAGGTGGCCTGGTCTGAGAAATCATGTTTACTTTTACATCATGTGGACGGCCGGATGCGTGTGCGTCATTTCCTGTGGAAGAGATGGCACCAGGATGCACTGTGGGAAGAAGGCAAGCAGGCAGAGGCAGTGTGATGCTCTGGGCAATTTTTTGCTGGGAAACCTTGGGTCCTGGCGTTCATGTGGCTGTTACTTTGACACAAATCACCTACATAAATATTGTTGCAGACCTATATATATATATATATATATATATATATATATATATATATATATTAACATACACATTCCTATCTAACAGTACACACACAATCAGATCCATAAGTATTTGGACAGTGACAATTTTTCTTCTTCTTCTTCTGAGACCATTAATTTCTATATGCTAGTCCTCCCAGAGCATTCAAGCTACTTCTACCAAATTCGATACAGACCTTCAGTCTGTTCTGACTTGAGTTGCTACATATTTTCTAACTGCTGGGAATTACAGTTTTCCCGTTACAGAAGCTCAAAATTCCGACTGAATTCCATTAAAAAAAAATTCTGACTGTTATAACTTCTTGAGCTTTCAAGCTACTTCCACCAAACTCAGCACAGTCCTTCAGCACTTCAGTAGCACACACCCACTCTCTCTGTATTTCTATCTAACAGCCTACATGTATTACTCTCTCACTCCTTCTGTCTGTCAAACACTACAACTCTCTCTATCTACATGTATCAGTCTATCTATCTATCTATCTATCTACAATTATTGCCACCCTATCTATCTGTCTTTCTTTCTTTCTTAAAGCTGCACATTACCTTCAGATTTCAAACTGATAACTATTTTAAACTTCCACTAAAAATTTCTGACTGTTATAACTCCTTGAGTGTTCAAGCTACTTCCACCAAACTCAGCACAGCTCTTCAGGCTGTTCAGACTGATCATGCTGTATTTTTTCTAATTGACCGGACTTACGGTTTTCCTGTAGCAGACAATAAAAAAAATCCCCAAAACTCCCATACACTTACATTTACAGAATGTTCAGAGGCTGTTCAGAGCCTGGCTTCAAGTTTATGGCTATTTCCAATAAACATGCAGTCTGAGTTCATGCAAAGGCTGACACAGCCTGTATATGCTATTGTTACACAATGCCATGGGAACAGAGTTGTAAGACAATATCAAATGTGACCAAATGTGTTTGTGAAAGTTTTCACATGTTAGGGTTTATCTGAAACAAGAGAATTTGTGTGAACTCAGACTGTGTGTTTATTAGAAATAGCCATAAACATGAAGACTGTGTATTTTTCACCTTCCTAACTGTCCGATAGTGGTTTCGGTCTTCTATGTGCTTAACATTTTGAGTTATATGCATTATAGAATAATAGTAGCAATAAAAAACGAGGATGTCAGACCAGAGGACCACATCACCGGAATTCTACAGTAGCGCATTGGGGATTTAGAGCCAAAAGAAGTCTGAATTTCAAACAAACAAAATACACACTCACCCATCTCCGACCAGCACACACTTTATGGCCTGCATGTCACTGCCTTTTCTTTGCTGCTAGTTGATCAGATTAAAGAAATAAAATACACACACACACACACACACACTCTGCAGCACTGGAGTTAAACCGCCTTCACAGCAACAGCAAATAAAATCTAGAGCAAATCAAGCAGAATTGTGCTTCTTCCTCTGTAATCTGAACTACCAATCTGCATTCCAAAGTCCTCTGCTAGAGGTGAAACAAACAGCAGCCACCACCCAAAAACAACCTGGAATAAATTTACAGCTCCTTTAGTGCCCTCTTCCTGCTCCCAAGCCATAAACTCATTCCCTCTGATTTTTTTTAACCACCTGTATTATGAAAGACCATCGATATTAAAGGAAGGTGAAGCAATCAAGATGTGATTGAAGTGTAGACTTTCAGCTTTAATTCAAGGGGTTTAACAAAATTATTGCATTAACCATTTAGGAATTACAGCCATTTTTCTTCCAGAGTCCCTCCATTTTCACAGGCTCAAAAGTAATAGGACAATTAACTGATAAGCAGCTTCATGGCCAGGTGTGGCCTGTTTCCTCATTATTTCAGGACAAATTAAGGAGATAAAAGGTCTGGAGTTGATTTCAAGCGTTGAATTTGCATCTGGTAGCTGTTCATGACAACTCTCAATATGCATTCCAATGAGGTGTTGATGCGAAGTGAAGGAGGCCATCATTAGGTTGAAGAAACAAAACAGACCTATCATAGAGATAGCAGAAACTTCAGCAGTGGCCAAATCAACAATTTAGTACATTCCAAAGAGAAGGAATGCACTGGCGAGCTCAGCAACACCAAAAAGCCTGGAAGACCGTGGAAGACAGCTAAAGCGGATGATTGCTGAATTCTATGCTTGTTGAAGAAAAACCCCTTCACAACATCTAGCCAAGTCACGAACACTCTGGAGGCAGTCATTGACTGCAAAGGACTTGCATCCAAGTATTAAAAATAATCCTAATATTCCAAACACTTGTCTAGGTTTAATTGTGTGATAGAATCTGTATATTCTCATTGACTATGTTTACATGCACATACATATTTCAATATTAATCCGATATAATATTAATATTATAATATTAATCTTCTGTCTTTCTACTAATAACACTCTCTCTCCATCTACTAATCTGTCACCCTCACTCTATCTGACTATCTACTTGTATCACTCTATTTGTCATCTATCTTTTTACCAGTAACTGTCTGTCTGTCTTTGTCTGTCACCCGTTCTTTATTTCTGTCTTTCAGCTTCAAACTATCTTCAAACTTATGAAACAGTTTCAATCTTTCAGACTGCCTTTGTCATGTATTTACTTAGTGCACCTTGTCATACCTTTCTCCCTCTCCTTCATTTCACTCTCACTTAATGTAATTAAAGCCCCTATCAACTTAATTGAATGATTTGCTTCTTATCTACAATTCTCTGGCGAGTTTAATATCAACTGCAAAAGAAAGAGCAATGGGGGGGATTTTCAACTGACATATTTTTGCAGCTGGTAGCAGTTTTTGGTATTCAGTAGACACCTTTTTTTACAGTAGTTTATCTGTGGTCACGATCATAATTCTGTCATTTTTTTTGTCTACATGTGCTTCATTGACTACAGCAAGGCGTATGATTGTGTGAATCATCAGAAACTCTGGACTACGCTACGAAGCATGAGTATACCAGAACACCTGGTCATTCTCATGCACAACCTACTAAGAAGCAACAGTTCCAACGGGACAAGGGTTCAAAATTCTTAGGGGCGTAAGACAAGGCTGCATACTCTCTCTGTATCTGTTAAATTTATATGTGGAAAAGATCATTATGGAAGCAGGGCTATATGAAGAGAAACGGGGCGTGAAAATCGGGTGCTTGTTCAGTCCCTTGGCATTTCAAGTCTGGACCACTGCAACTCACTCCTGGCAGGTCTGCCTCTGAATGCCATTCGTCCTCTGCAACTGATCCAGAATGCAGCTGCACGACTGGTTTTCAACCTTCCTAACACCTCCCACACCACCCCATTACTACGCTCCCTCCACTGGCTTCCTGTATCTGCCCGCATCAGATTTAAAACAATGATGCTTGCCTACAAAGCCAAAAACAGACCAGCACCCACTTATCTCAAAGCACTTATCACATCCCGCACGGCATCACGCTCCCTCCGATCCTCTAGCACTGCTCGACTGGTCCCACCATCTGTCAGGGTACAAGGAAGGCATGCATCGAGACTCTTCTCAGTTAAGGCACCTAGGTGGTGGAATGAACTTCCCCTAGATGTCCGAATAGCTGAGTCACTGGCAGTCTTCAAACGACATCTAAAGACTTACCTCTTCCTAAAGTACTTAAATTAGCACTTTAAAAAATTGTATTATCTGAGCACTTGTCTATTACCTCCCCAACAGAGTTTTGGACTGATGGTATTCCTAGTTTGTGACCTAGCGAGCCAGTATCAGAATGTATTTTTGATAGACTTCAAAGCACTTTTGTAAGTCGCTCTGGATAAGGGCATCTACCAAATGCCATAAATGTAAATGTAACTACTAAGTCTCACCAATGTTTGCTCTTTGATAGACGATTTGATATTTAGTGGGCCATGCACCGAAGAAGCATAGGAACCCTATTGTTATTCTACCTTTTCTTATTATTAGGAGGCCAAGCACCAAAGGTGCGTAGGCACCCTATTGTTATTCTACCTTCTATTCTTCTTCTTCTTCTTCTGCTTCTTCTTCTTCTTCTTTTTCTAGCTAGGGTGTCTATGGCAGCCCATAGAACCATCTGGTAAAAAGGTGTGAAATTTGGAAACACTGATTAGGGAGGGTCTAAGGAACATTCTAACAAACACCATCAGGTCAAATTTTGGCCTAATTTAGAAGTATGTTTATAGTCATAACTTTTGAACCATGTGTCCAAAATCTTGGATTTTGTCAAAAAACTGTTTTTTGGCTACTCCTCCTACAAATTTTGGAAGTGAGGCTATATCTCAGCAACAACTTTGCTCACTGACACAAACCTTGGTAGGCATCTTCAGCACTATGACCTGAGCTTATGCAACAAATTTTGTGAGAGCACCACCTACTGGTCAAAAGTTACAGTAAAATGCCGAAAATGCTTCCCTCTAAATGCCGTTATTGCTACTCCTCCTCCAAATTTTGTCCAATCATCACCAAATGTGGCTCACATCATCTTGAGACCTGTCTAAACAGCTGTCTACTGCCATTCCAGCTGTTCAATGTAATATTAAACAAACAAGCATTTTTATTGGGCAATTTTCAATTTTAAAAAACCACACGATATAAGACAGATATACGTTTGGTGCAGATACTTGCCCAAAGTAGGGGAAAAAAGGCCCAGACTGATCAGAAAACACATAAATACCTTAGATGTTTTTAAATTACAAGAAGAAAAATATTTTCAGGTCAGAGCTGTAGCAATCAGGACCACAGATCAAAGTAGCAACAGACAACGCCACAGGTTACAGTAGGAGTGGCAGCTGCAGCAGCAATTCCACCCTGCTGCATATTTGTTCAGCTAGACGATTCCTCCTACAGTCAGAGAATTCCACCACTGTCCATGGTCAAAACTTACACATCATGAGAGAAACTACAAATCACTCTTCAATCCCTTTGCCTAAAGTTATGGCTCTGCTTTCTGGTGATTGCTTAGGCAACAATTGTAGCACGTCTGTGAATGTGCGGCTCACCGAGTCTGGGTGCTTGGCCCCCGAAAATGCTGCTTGCAGCTTTAATTACTTTTTTGTTTCCCCTGAGACAATAAAGGGACTTTTAGGCTCTGTTTAAAGCTTAACTGTTTATAGCTAGTGATGATTCAGTTTTAGGACTCCATTAGAAATTAAGCATCCTGAAGTATATTTGGTAAGATTTGTTTCTGCTTGTTGCTCATACATACTTATAAATGATTGGCAAAACTATGAGTCAAGTGTTGAAATAAAGGTCAGCTGCTGGGTGTAAACTGAAATGGATTAAGCTTGTGTTTGACGAGTGGAAGAGGAGCCAGTGAAGGACATGAAGAGTCACCAGCCGGCGTTCGTTACAGAGAACATCTCTAATTTCTAAAACTGAACACAACAACACATGAAGTAAATCTCTATTCAACAGACATAATCGTGACACTAGAAACTGATTTCAGAAGAACTAACTGATTAACACTTGTATGAAATCACTAAAGCTTAGGACAAAGGACACTGTTTTTAATTTCCAGAGAATATTGTTAATACAATACTGTGTGGGAATAAAACTGTCTTTCACAATGACTGCATAGCAAATGCAGCACATATTAATAAGCACTGAGCCAAATTATGTTTTGTAATTTACAGTGCTCAGATGACAGTGAGTCAGTGAAAACGTGCTTTTTTATAGTGTAACATTTATATACCAAATGTTTGATCCCAATATGTACACTAAATAATGAGTAAACTAATAAAAAGTAATAAAATCCTAAAAGTGATGCCCAATTTTCCCCTCAGGGATCCATAAAGTACATCTATCTATCTAAGTAAGCAATCAGCAACTTCTAAACTTCTAAATCAAGCAATTTGAAAAAAAAAATAGTGTTTAGAGACTACATAAAAGCTATTATAAGCAGGTTTGCATTTTTGGTAACTTTTCATTTTCTATTAAAAAAAAAAAAGCAGTGTGTAAACAAAATATATAGGCTCTCATGGATGAAATAAAGAAAGGATCATTTGGTTTACCATTACATAAACATGAAAAACACATTATTAAAAGGCAGCAGGAATTACTTAGTGTGAAGGGACATAACGAGGAAAAGCATCCCCATCTCCTTGAGACAAACTCTACGATCCTAAAACAGACTCAGAGAAGCAAATCTATTTATAACTACAATATGTAAGTAAGAGAGATGTATGGGTATGGTTCATAGAGTCTTCCCTCTTTCTCCTAACACATCCTCCCTCCCCACCGTTCCTGAAACCTCTCCTCAGGCGAGTGCAGACTACAGATGGTTTTTTTTGGACGGCCTCTTCAGAGGAGACGGCATTTCGGCTTTGGCTTTTTGACCGGCGGTGGGCTCAGGGCTGCACGGATGGCTTCGTTGAACACTGTCTTAAGGCCACGCTGAGTTAAAGCTGAGCATTCCAGATATTTCACAGAACCTGTACATAGATTAGAAACAAATAGAATAGTGCAAAAGCATTCACAAAGTGCACCAAGTCAAGCAGGTTATCATTATGCAATGCATGGTTCATGGGATGGTGCAACATATACAGGGATGCAAGCTCATCAGGGGTGAAAAAGGTGACAAAGTTGCAAACCCACTAGGGGGGTTCGGGAGCATGTCCCCCAACTGCATTGATCTTGAAGTGCTAATTTTTTAAATTCAATATGCAGAACAGTGTTTTGCTGACCTGACCAACCACCAAAGTTAAGTAAATGATCACAAACTATGCCACCCATCTTGCATTTACTCACACAATTTTGTCAGTTTTGCCATATAAACAGAACGTATTGTGTGTGTGAGTGTGTGTGTGGTGGGGGGGTTGTAGCTAGTAAAAATTTAGTTTTTGCTCTTTACAGCTATTGCAACTGCTGTTTGTCAAAACACATGGCTTAGATATGATGTTTTTAAATTGATTTCACAATCACTACAATTAAAAGAAAAACTGTCACGAGGTCATTTCAATTCAGCTTCTGTGAGCTTGGCATTTACCGCCTCCTCAAGCGACATAATTAGGCCACTGTAACAAGCATTCCCTTTAACTACATCATAAGTAACATAGGTCCATTTTAGCTGAATGTCTACACCGTTGTCTCATGAATTAGTCTCATGTGCCAAAACAAATCCAAAAGCAATGTGTTTAATCACATCATGGTTATGACAGTATTAGCCTTGTTATCTTAGCATAAAGAAAATGGGCAAACGTTAACGTTAAGTTAGCACTTTAATGTGGGGAACTCAACTTGTGTTGTATTTGTCGGGAAAATGGTAATGTTAGTAACGTTAAACGTCCCAAAGCCCTAATGTCAATAACGTTATACAATTTGGAATAACAAGTATGCTAGCTAACGTTAGAGTACGTGGAAATTATATTAACACTGAACATTACATCCAAAATGTGATGGCTAGCGTTCGCTAAACCAAAACAACTTAACTTTATCAGGCTAATTATCAGTCCTATGCTTGACACATCATTGTATAAGCCAGTTAAGATTATCATAATGCTACTGTAAGACATTCTTACCTTAAGGCATGTGGGCAGTCAAAAACTGACCTCCCAGACTGTACTATATGACTGTGATACTAGACTGTATTATATAATGCATTTGGTTTCACATGTGTAACTCCTACAATAAAAAAGGGAATTTACTGAATTTTAATTATTTTTCTTTTCCATTCTTTTTTAAAACATTTTTATTTTGATTTATTCAATTCTTATTAAATTGAGTTATGTCATTCATAGAAAAAATGGGGTATAGTATAGTGGGAATCAAAAATTTTTTGAATGTTTTATATGTAGTGTATGTGGAATGGAATGGAATGGAATATAATTTGATATTGCACTTCTAGTGAGTCTTATGCCCCAATACAACCTTCAGAATGTGGAAATCTCAATTTCTGGATTTTTAGTGATTCTTTTCTTTATATATTATGATTTTATTAGTGTACTTCTTCTATAAGACTTTTGTGTAATATTGCACTTGTGAGTCTTGTGAGTCTTACATTCCCCCCTCCACACACTAATCTATGGAAGTATGGCTTGTGAGTGACCCAAAGTATAGTCCCACCCCCAACACTGATTGACAGGTTTCTGTGCAAGGCATCAGAAATGCAAACGCAAAGTGAATTGCGACTGCATTTGAATTTTGGCAGGCTCCATACGCGACTATGGAAGGATTTTCCAGATGAATTTCAAAAGCAATTGTAAATTGCATTTGCAAATTCATTTCCTATTTGTGGACGCATAAACTGTGTCATAATTCAAATGCAATGTCTGCCAAATTTCAAGTGGAAAAGCAAAGTCCATTTGCAATTACATTTCCAAAATCTTACAAGTTATGACCCCGTCATGTTGCAACAGCAATAGCAATTACCCCGTTTGCTATTTCACTTAATCGGCGTTGCATATGGAGTCTGAAAATATTCAAATGCAATCGCAATTCCTTTTGCATTTTCATTTCCGATGCCTTGCACAGAAAGCTGTCAATCAGTGTTGGGGTGGGAGTATACTATGGGGAGTGTTTGTATTTGGAAGTGACGTCAGTCACAGTTGATGGCCAAGAAGTAGTGATGGGAATATTGGCTCTTTTTATTGAGCCAGATCGTTTGGCTTAGCTCAGCAGTAAGAGCCGGCACACTTAACTGTATAATGTTTAATATTTGCAATTGAATGAAGATGTATAACGTTCATGTTTCTTGAATAAAAAAAGAGACGGCTCTTTCAGCTCCCAAACAGCTCTTCATTTAATCCCACTTCTGGCTTTTATAATTCAGCCAAATTTAGCAATGTTTTGACCTATGATTGGTATGCGTGCACACATATCACTTATTCAGTGTAATTATACTAAACCTTATCATTTCCAGAATACAATAATTTTACATTATGTTTGGTATAAAAACCTTAAATAATGTAAAAACACTATTACAAATGTGTATTGAATGTTTTATTCATACTGAACTATCCAAAACACAAACCATTGCAAACTAAACACTCAAAACGTTTTGCCATATATCGTATAAAAAATAAACTACACTGTGCGAATTTGGATGTACAATTCTAATATGCCTGTGAAAGTTGTTAGTCGACTGTGACTGACATAAATTTCAAATACAAACACGCCCCATATTATACTCCCACCCCCAACAATGATTGACAGGTTTCTGTGCAAGGCGTCAGAAATGCAAATGCGTAGGGAATTGCGATTGCATTTAAATTTTGGCAGGCTCCATACGGGACGCCAAGGAAGTGAAATAGCAAATGGGGTAATTGCTGTTGCTATTTCAATATGACAGGGTCATAATAAAACAGGGACATGGGAAAAGCCATTGCAAATAGACTTTGCTTTTCCATTTGGCAGACATTGTACGTTTTTGTGAACGAAAATGCAAATGCTAATACACGATTTGCATATGTATTTGAATTATATCACAATTTATGCATCCAAAAACAGGAAATGCAGTTTCAAATACATTTTACAATTGCTTTTGAAATTTGTCCGGAAAATACTTCCATAGCACAGGGATGCCACACACAAGAAAACAAAGTGCAAATAGTGCGCAAATGTTGCCGAGAAAATGTATAAAAAATTTGCTTAATTAGCTTATGTAGTATAGTATATAGCTTAGTAGCCAGCTTTGACTATTTCAGGAGACATAAGGAGTTGATGGTGTGTGTGCTCTTATCAGAAAGTGGAAGTAAGAAGAAGAAATGGGCAAGTGGACAAGTGCAAGAGCAGACAGTTGAACAGAATAAAATTAAAATTAAAACCAAGGGAGTATAAATGAGCATTAAAGCTAGCTTTAGAAGCATTATCTCTTTGTCTCATTATCTCTATGTTAGAAGCATTATCTCTTGGTACAAGTTAATCAAGCATAGGCGGCCATACGGACCACCATAAGCAGGAAATCTAAGCAAGCAACATGAGCACGAGCAGCTGTAGCGGCAAAGGTGCATTTTAATCATATAATAGCTGCAGCTATAAAACAACAAAATGAGAATAAAGCAAAACTCTCATGTAGTAGGTAAATAAATCTATGCGTTGTCGATTCGGTATAAAAAAGAATGAGTACAAAATAAAGTGAATAAAGAAAGCGAGGGCTTCTATATACAAGTTTACTAACTAGGCCAGGGGTCAGAAGACATCAAAACAAGATGAAAAACAGGATGAAGAGTCTCAAGAAAACAGAAGTGTCTGGGTAACTCATAAGAATAACAAAATGTGGGGTCTCAGAAAACAAAAGTGTCAAAATGGTTTAAACTGAAGATAATGGGAAATTACTGGCATAGGCAAACCAAAAAGGGGAGGCATCTGGGAATATATGCAGGGGAATTTGGAGGACTCGGGGCACTCAACTCTCCTGAGTGAGATTGCTGTGTCACCTTCACCTTCCTTGAGCTCATTGGAACGTGTTGTATTGTTTCTGCAATAAAGAAGTTTGCTTCTTCTCATCCAACGACTGGCGATTCTTCATTAAGGCTAATTCTTGAGTGAGTACAATAAGTGAGATATAGGTAATTGGCAGATGTTACAGTCCACCCATTGATGTGTCCACTCAGAAGGGGACTCTGAGTTCCGAGAGTGTGCAAAGCTACAGGTACACACTAACTAAAAAATAACTAGCTATTAGTGTAAACTAGATAGCATAATTGTGCAAACTGGAGCAAACTATTACTGTGTGAAAATGTAAAACCAACAGGCTTTATTATTAACTCTAGTACTAACCTATTTCTTTAGCCATAGCAAGGCCTTGTGGGTAAGTAATGGGAGTGAGGTTCTTTTCTTTCAGCTCCTCAATAGTGTCCTTGTCGTCTCTTAAGTCGATCTTGGTCCCAACAAGAATGATTGGGGTGTTGGGGCAGTGATGTCTGACCTCAGGATACCACTGTGGGGGAAGGAGGAGACAGCTCACTCAGACTTCACATATTTATACACACACACACACACACACACACAGAGTATAATATATATATATATATATATATATATATAATTTTTTTAATAAGCAAACCTGCTTGGTTCTGAAACTTGACATCATTGTCAAAGCATTATCCACTTATCCACTTTGTGAGATTCAACTAAACATATTTACCCAGAACACAGAGAAAGCCTGATACTGTACAGCTTTAAATAAGAACACTGTCATAGATTATACATGATCATCAGCCCTGTCTGAAACTCCAGAGGAGATTACATCTAGACATGCAGGGAGTGTCTAATGGTTGAAATGCCACAGGCAGCCATTCTGCCTTACAAAGACAATTTTTACTGGATGCATAATATGTAACTGTCCATCTTTCAATTTGTAAAATGTATGATTTAAGTATTATTTCTTGCCATGTCTGTTTCATGCAATAATTTTTTATCCATTCAATTCTGGTAACAAGTTAATTATTAACCAAATGTAGCCAAATATAAATCTTATCAGTCACTCTAGTGTGGTTCTTACAGGAAATGCTGTTACTGTCAAACAAAATCTACATTTAAATCTACATTCTACATTTTCACATAGTGTAACTGGGTGGATGGTTTTCACTGGATGGATGGTTTGGGAATTAAAATCTTTCAAAACTGCAATTAAATAAATAAGATGATCCATGTTTTCCAAAGTCAGATTATGTTATAAGGGAGTTTGTGGAAAAGTGTGAGCAACCACTGGCCCATGCTGCACTAAATCCATCTGACATCCATCTTGTGTTGAACCAACATTCAACATCATCCAGTTTCATCCAGTGGCTCTACATTTATTCTCTTACACATCACCATGACGAACTCACCTACAAACCCAGTCCCAATTACACAGGTGATGTGATGAGTCAACTTTGAGGTCTATGATCATCTGTAATGTATTATATTACATTAAAGACACAAGACTCTGAGCAAACAAAATCCTGGAACTGCTTTACGCAATACTCCAGACCAGACACATTATATTGGGCTCTTCCTCTTTCCTTGCCATCCAGATGTTCTTCTACACATGTCCAACACTTCATTTAATTTGACTTTTTTAGCCACACAGGTTGAATAGGGAAGCTGCTTACTTTGGCACGGACGTTCTCGAACGAGGCAGGGCTCACCAGCGAGAAACAAATTAAAAACACATCCTATAGAAACAAGAGGGGAAAAAAACACTCAGATATGAGATGAAACTTCATCAGAGATGTAGAATATGCAAGATCATTTCCGTTCCCTTTCTTGATTCAGCACTGCCTTGTGGAAATGGTATGAAAGTAGAAACAGAAAGATCCTTTAATGGGTAGTAGAGTGCAAACAGAGGAAGCATTCAGTTTCATTACCAGAATAAGTAGTGGTTGGTACACAATAGGATACTTTATGCACCGTGAAAGACATAAGCACAGATGTTTCATAACAAATGGCACTGGCACGACAGGCTCACATGGAAAAGAGCAATGAAGCACGATCATGAGGATTGAAATGAGAGGGACTGTTAATATTCACTCTGCATTGAGTTTGCTCTCGGCGCTGTACCGTTTGAGGATAGGAGAGCGGCCTCAGTCTGTCATAGTCCTCCTGTCCTGCTGTGTCCCACAGCCCCAGGTTCACTGGCTTCCCATCTACCATCACATTTGCAGAATAATTATCAAACCTGGAGAGAGAGAGAGAGAGAGAATTTGTTTGATTGTACGTGACAAGACAGAGGACATATACTTCTACTGAACACAGAGAAATGAATCCACACACAACTAGAGGCCATTCATGGTGACTGATGCACTTTCAGGACTTTAGCAGAGGAGTGTGTAATGTTACTCACACTGTGGGGATGTACTCTCCGGGGAAGGCATTGGTGGTGTAGCTGATCAGAAGGCATGTTTTTCCGACTGCCCTGTATTTAAAATAAATAAATAAATAAAATTATCCACTAAGAATAAGTGCTTGATACCAAATTTCATGCACTGTTACCACTGTTAACATTGCCTTATACTGGAATAGATAAGAAAACATTTTCAAATGCAGAGATACTACAAGATTTTTCAAACACAGAAATCTCCCAGTTTTAGGGAAAATGGCAATGTCTGGTCTAATTAAATAAGTCAATAAATATTCAGCTATAAAGCAATAAGGTTTTGACCATCAAATGGCAACTACTCAACTTTTTAAATATCTTATAATCTATGTATCTGTATCTAACATATATATACATATATATATATATATACATATACATATACATATATATATATATATATATACACACACACACACATACACACACTGCCCTCCAAAAGTTTGGAAACGCCTGAACAAAATAGGGTTTTTGGGCAATATCAGCATAAATCCTC
>CM075014.1:7371405-7381405 GCA_037576675.1 Pangasius sanitwongsei | reverse complement strand
TCTCCCTCCCTCTGTCTCTCTCTCTCCCTCTGCCCGTCTCCCTCTCTCCCTCCCTCTCTCCCTCCCTCTGTCTCTCTCTCTCTTTCTCCCTCTGCCCGTCTCTCTCTCTCCCTCCCTCTCTCCCTCCCTCTGTCTCTCTCTCTCTTTCTCCCTCTGCCCGTCTCTATCTCCTTCTCTCTCTCTCTCTCGTATTCCAGGTGGTTGCTAGGGTGTTGCTAGGCAGTTGCTATAGTATTCCAGATGGTTGCTAGGTGGTTGCTATGTTATCTCTCTCTCTGTGTCTGTCTGTCTCTCTCTCTCTCTCTCTCAGACAGGAAGTGAAGTGAAGTGACATGTGGCCAAGTGTGGTGACCCAGACTCAGAATTTGTGCTCTGCATTTAACCCATCCAAGTGCACACACACAGTAGTGAACATGCACACAGTAGTGAACACACACACACACACGCACACGCACACAGTAGTGAACACACACACACACGCACACAGTAGTGAACACACACACACACGCACACGCACACAGTAGTGAACACACACACACACGCACACGCACACAGTAGTGAACACACACAGTAGTGAACACACACACACCCGGAGCAGGGCGCAGTGCCGGGGAGCAGTTGGGGGTTCGGTGTCTTGCTCAAGGGTCTCACCTCAGTGGTGGTATTGAGGGAGGAGGAGACGCTGGTCATTCACTCCACCTACAATCCCTGCCGGACCTGAGACTCGAACCCACGACCTTCAGGTTCACCTTCAGGTTGCAAGTCCGACTCGCTAACCGTTAGGCCACGACTGACCGCAGGTAAAGAAATGTGCAGCTGTTGTTCAGGTCTTGAATGTTAATTGTTAACTAATGTTTATTAATCTGTAATGAAAAAGGAAACTCTTTCATGCAGACACAGTTACAGCCACCAGGGGGCGATAAACTGCAGTAAATATCATTAGTGCTTTATTACACCTGTATAACAGCGTCAGGAGAAACTCACCTGTTATTTATGGGTTATTATCTTTCATATAAATAAAAACAAAATAAAGGGTGTAACAAGGGTGTTGCTAGGCGGTTGCTATGGTATTGCAAATGGTTGCTAGGATGTTGCAAGGCTGTTGCTATGGTATTACAGATGGTTGCTAGGGTGTTGCTTGGGTATTACAGATGGTTGCTAGGCTGTTGCTATGGTATTACAGGTGGTTGCTAGGGTGTTGCTTGGGTATTACAGATGGTTGCTAGGCTGTTGCTATGGTATTACAGGTGGTTGCTAGGGTGTAACAAGGGTGTTGCTAGGCGGTTGCTATGGTATTGCAAATGGTTGCTAGGATGTTGCATGGCGGTTACTATGGTATTCCAGGTGGTTGCTAGGGTGTTGCTAGGCTGTTGCTATAGTATTGCAAATGGTTGCTAGGATGTTGCTAGGGTATTACAGGTGGTTGCTATGGAATCTCAGATGGTTGCTAGTGTGTTTATTTGTAGGCGGAGCAGTGCAGTTTTAACTGTCTCTAATATATGTACATTAAAATGGTCACAAATGGTGTGATGGCAGAACCAGTGAAAGTTTCCCCATGTACTCTCCGGAGTTCTGCTGCACAGCCATCGCAATTCCAACCTTTCCTAAAATCACAAGCACAGCATTCCCACATGGGATCCACGTCTTGGCTGAATTTCGTGGTTCTACACCAGAAACTGTGATGTTACAATGGCACAAATTTGCGAAGAAGAAGAAGAAGAAGAAGAAGAAGAAGGCCACGTGGACACGTTTTCTCCTCTGACTGACCTGCTTGAGGGTTTTAACCGCCCATGTTCTCGGATCTGAACTTCAGCTCATCATGAGGATCCTCTGCTTCAGGCTCAGGTGAGGTGAGCAGGTGAGCAGGTGAGCGGATTAACCTGGAGTGCCGCTGTAATGTTCAGCTGTAACCACCAGGCGGCGCCAAACTACAACAAATAACACTGCAGGATTACACACGCTGCATAAACGCTAAATCCTCCATTATCAGTTAAAGTAGAGCAGATACTGCAGAGATTTGTGTAATATTTTATATTTGTATAATATATATATAAATATAAATAATGTATTTATATAATATTTATAACAGTAAATGATCCATTTGTTACTCCACTGATGAAATAAAAATGTATATTTGACTTCTTCGCTTCTTGTATGAAAATTAAATGATGTGTACATTAAATACCCTGTTATCCAAAATAAAACTATGAAATTAATTATTTAATTATTATTTATTTTAATTATGTATTTATTTATCCATGCATCTATACTATAAATATAACTATGTAAATATTTTGTTCAATTTATTCATCTAACTATCCATTTTTTAAATTTAATTATTTGCTTGTTAATTTGTTTACTTATTTATTCACACATCCAGCCATCAATTTTATTTATTCATTTTATTTTTTTATTCATCCCCCGTTCATCCAGCCATACATTTATCATTTTGTTTATTTATTTTTTCACAAATCCATCCATCCATCTATCCATCTATCTATGTATTTATGTATTTATTTATTTAAACATACATGTATTATTTGTTCGTTAGATTTTGATCCCTATATTTACAGAATTCTCCAATGACCTCACGCATGTATAATTATTCCGTTCTGCTCCGTCTGTCTGTGTTTAACAGCGTTACAGTGACAGTGGTGCAGTTAATCACCGGTCGCGTCTCATTCGCACTCCTGAGTGTTTAGGGGAAGTGAACAGGACTGAACTGAAACACGGCATCACCACACTCGTCTCTCCAGTGACTCTGATTAATAATTAATCATTACTTACTAACTGAGGTGTAATTATTTTTCAGGAGGTGTAACTGAATCTGGGGGGGGGGGCAAGAAGTGAGTTGCACATGTTACCATGGCAACCACGCTTGTCCTAGGAATGGGGTAGGGGTGGGGGGTAAACAGTAGTGAGGGACGGTTAGAAGCTTTTTGTCGCTTTTCCTCTTTTGTTCTTATTAATAAATCTCTATCCGTTTGTGTCTCACTTTCTGTCTGTCACTCCCTTTCTTTCTCTCTCTCTCTCGCCTTGTGCTCTATCTCTCTCCTTTTCTGTCTCTCTCTCTCTGGAACCATTTCACCCTATCTCTGTCTTTCTCTTTCAGTCTCTCTCTCTCTCTGTCTCTCTCTGTATTTCTCTGTCTGTGTCACTTTCTCTCCCTTTGCCTTGTGCTCTATCTCTCTGTCTCTTGCCTTGTGCTCTATCTCTCTCTGTCTCTTGCCTTGTGCTCTATCTCTCTCTGTCCCTCTTTCTCTCTCTCTCTCGCCTTGTGCTCTATCTCTCTCTGTCCCTCTATCTCTCTCCTTTTCTGTCTCTCTCTCTCTGGAACCATTTCACCCTATCTCTGTCTTTCTCTTTCAGTCTCTCTCTCTCTCTGTCTCTCTCTCTCTCTCTGTCTGTCTCTTTCTCTCTCTGTCCCTCTTTCCCTTTCTTTCCCTTGTGCTCTCTCTTTTCCTGCCTGTCTCTCTCTCTGGCACCATTTCTCCCTATCTATGTCTCTCTCGCTTTCTCTCTCTCTCTGTCTTTGTCACTTTCTCTCTCTCTGCCTTGTGCTATCTCTTTCTCTGTCTCTCTGTCTGTTTCTCACCATCTCTGTCTGTCTGTCTCTGTATCTCTGTCTCTTTCTGTGTGTGTGTCTTTCTTTCTTTCTTTCTGTCCTTGATGAAACAGGCTTCAGTTGTTTTTGAAAAAGGACCCCACCCCTAAAACACACACACACACACACACACACAGGAAGTGTGTTACAGTGCAGGTAAGATGGCTTTTATTAAGTCACTGTTGACGCGCAGACGTTAATTCATCTCGCGTTTTTAAATCTTTTCCTGTAAAACACGAACAAATCCATTTCTTCTGCGTCTCTGTGAATCAGCGACGCCACCTGCACCTCGACTCGCTGCCAGTGACAGACGAACACATCGCTGTTAATAATGACTCCCCTTCACTAGAGCGACGCCTCGGTCAGAGACTCTGCAGCTCTTTCAGCGCAGGAGCGAGTGATAAAAAACCACCTCAACTAACCCCTCCACTCTGTTCAGCTCCTGAATAACTGGCTTTTTATTTTATTAAATATTAGAAATGATTTTTCTGCATTTTCATGCACTCAGCTTGGCTTCTCAGTTCAGGAATCACATTTCTGTTACAGATGTTCAGATTATTGTGATCTGAGAAAAAATGTAGTGAAATAAAGAGAGAGCTTGGGGTCATGAAAGGCTCGCTAATGTCACCACGCGAGTGTTAAATCTCCCTCGCGGTTTTCGGTTTTATTTAGATTTTTTTTGCGAAACATGGACGCAGATTGGTGCAGGTGGTGATTTACTTATCGAGATGCATGAAGAACATCAGCTGCATGGATGTTTTCAGGTGAAAGTGTTGTGAAGGTTAGTTTATTTCATATTATATTTCATTGAAATATGCTAATGCCAATTTCAGAAATGTAGCTAACGAGGTTAATTGTCTGGGTGTAACGAGGTTAATTGTCTGGGTGTAACGAGGTTAATTGTCTGGGTGTAACGAGGTTAATTGTCTGGGTGTAACGAGGTTAATTGTGAACTGAACACAACTCCATTCACAACTGAAAACAATTCTGTTAGCAATTCACCATCAACATGGACACCGTCTCCAAGGTAACGCTTACACGACACCGCCAGTCGCCGATGATCACCACGGCAGCGGCAACACTCGAACGTGTAAAACCACCATGATGATAAATTAACGAATGAAAATGGGATTTGAATAACATCTCATTTTTTTATTGAAAATTGAAGTTGATACACAGAATGACATCACCGAAACAAGTCACGATGACACAGCAGGAAATACATCATCATCATCATCATCATCATCATCGTTAGAGAGGAAGTTCAAAATTCATCCCCAAACCCAAGGGAGCAAAAAGTGTGTTTGTGTGTGTGTGTGTGTGTGTGTGTGTGTGTCAGGATGAGGAGAAAATATCTGCACTGTGTGAAGAGTTCACCTAAAATACTACAAAACCAACTTCAGAGAGAGAGAGAGAGAGAGAGAGAGTAAGACAGATAAAGAGAGAAACATAGAGGATAGGGAGTGAGACAGATAGAGAAACAAGCAAACAGAGAGACAGATCAAGAGCAAGACAGATATAGAGTGAGACAGATATAGAGTGAGACAGGTATAGAGTGAGACAGATCGAGAGAAAGACAGGTATAGAGTGAGACAGGTATAGAGTGAGACAGGTATAGAGTGAGACAGATCGAGAGAAAGACAGGTATAGAGTGAGACAGGTATAGAGTGAGACAGATTTACAGACTCTGATTAATTTATAAAACAGCAGAATGGAGAAAAGGCACCACAGGAGGTGAGACGCGTTCACACGTTAATGTTAATGAGAATAATTAGGTGTGTGTCGATTAATCGCTTCCTCATCACGATATTAACGATATTTCTGTTCAGCGTTCAAGTCCCCTAGATGAAGGCAGCTTAAGGACAGCCGCCTATTAAGGGCCCTTAACTCGGACCAATGTGAAAGTTAAGATTCAGTTTAACACACGAATGGCGTATGATGTCACACGTTTAAAACACTGACGAAATGAAGTTTAGAAAATTACCGCGATACGCAAACGACGTATCGGCACACACCTAACAACAACCGTAACGCACCTGCTCGAGTGTTTCGTATTCAACGCTATGAGAAATGTTTTTTTTTGCACATTTATATCGTTTTATTGTGTTGATATTGAAACAGGAAGTGGTTATGACATCATACCATTATACAAGAGGCAGAGGATTTTTTTTTTGTATTTCGTGTGTGTGTGTGTGTGTGTGTGTGTGTGTGTGTGTGTATACCAAGCATGAACTCGATCTGTTACAAAAAAAAGACGATCCGTTAACGCTGAGCGATTTACACAGTCACGAAATTCAGAGCTTGACTTCGGACGATCACGTCCGATAAAAATATGAATAAGTATAATAATTAATAATAACAGACGTAATAATGATGATGAGTGTAGAAGTGTTTTTTTTTTTACATGAACAGCTTTGAGAAAGAAGCGATCAGATCAGATTAGTGTCCGACTCCTGAATCAAATCAAATCAAATCAACGTGTAATATGAATTTCAGACGATTTAGACGACGTGATTATTAGCATCAGCAAAGAAATGTTGACATTCCCGTTTTTTTTCCCGTAAGAGAGAACACACCACCATGCATTATAACAAAAAAACAGATATTTTATCCCAAACGTTTTCAGTTAGAGAAAGTAGAAATTTTTTTTAATGCGTTTTTTTTTTCAGATTTACGCGAGTTTCTAACGCTAGAGCGTGACTCATGCCGATATGTACACCGCCACCAGAATGAAGAAAAAAAAATAAAAACCTTCGATCCTTCAAACCTTTCAAATTACTTTGGCTTTCTTCTCACAAATCCTCTCCAGTATGCTTTCAATTCTTCACTGCAAATCCCTCGTTCGAGAAAAAATAAATCGTAGGCGTAAAGAAGGTGAAATTCCGTTTTAATCTCAGGGTAATGAATGTGCTTGTTACTGTCTAAAGGGCCCTAATCTTATGGCTTTGGTTGGACAGTTTTCTTGCTTCCTTTTTATTTATTTATTTTTTTTCCTTTTCTATTTTTCTCTTTTTTTTCCGTTTTTTTTTTATCGGTTTGCTTACTTAAACACGAAAAACACGACTGAATTTTTTTCCCTTTTCCCGTAAGCTCAGATTTCATAAACATGCCGTTGAAATGCTGGATCAGCGCGGCGCGGGTCAGGACTCGGCATGTGCTGATGATCGATTCTGTACGATGTATCGTGATATTTAACGATATTATCATCAAAAAAGACAATTCCAAACGTGAGATCGTTCTGATTAACAGTCAAATTTGTGAAATTCGCTTTGTAAAACTGTTTAAAAGCTCGCATACTAGCGTCTAGCTAGCTCATGTTAGTCGTCTCACTCTTGGTGACAGTCGCTAGCGGTTTAGAGAGAAGCTAACGAGCCGGTCTGAGCAAACAAACTTCACGTGTTCGACAGCGTAGGAATAAAAAGCTACATGTAGCTACAGTACTGTGATAAAATCGTAACCCTGTTATCGTAATCTGAAAATGCCGTTAATTCAGCACATGCCTAGTCAGGACTGAAACAAAAAAACTGCTTCCGATTTGTTTTAAAAGCACAGCGAGTTATTAAACACAGCGAGAGTTACAAAAAAGATTAATAAAAAGTATTTTTGTACAAGTCAGACCGGTAGAACTTCGTTTGCTGCTTGGAATTCGCAGAACCAAGCCCTGAAAGAATGTTTTTTTTTTAATGTTAAAGTGACAAATCATGACAGGTAAACCAAAAAATCTAAAAAAAAAAAATCTACACGCTGATATGAAATGCACTCACAACTACAAACTGTACATTTGATATCAGGGATTTTTCTTTTTTTAAAAAATCACTTCAAAAATGCACAAAAAGGACTTAAACTGCGTAGAAACTCAGGTGTTCAACTCGTTCGTGATCGCCGTGTATATGCCCTGCATATACAGAACATTATTTTAAAAATATTATTACAAAAAAACACAAACTTGAAGAAAGGTGCTGTAAATGGACGCGACGAATTCACAAGCAGCAAAAAAAAATTAAAAAGCGCAGAAACGACAGAATAACCGCTGAATGGACGGGGCCGAAGCGATAAAGAAACGCCACTCCTCCACACCGCCGGGGGGCGACGAAGAACACCACAGATACCTCTGTGATCGGCAGCTCGGGTTGATTGACGGGTGGGCGGAGCTTACATGGATTCTCCCAGTGATTCGTTGTCGTCTTCCAGGGAGAGAGGCAGATACAGATCCTGAAACGCAGAAAAAAAAAAAGAACAGGACACTGACGTTGGCTCCGTCACAGCGTAAATAAATAAACAGGATGAAAAGAGCAAGGGAACGAGGAGAGAGAGAGAGAGAGAGAGACGGAGAGAGAGAGAGAGTGAGATAGAAGATGGTGATGATGTACCTTCTGTTTGCGGGTGTTTCCGGGGCTGGTCGGGGTCGAAATCGGAGACTGTTTAGAGATCGGAGTGGACAACTGACTGCTGGAGCCGGTACCATTAGCTACAGAGAGAGAGAGAGAGAGAGAGAGAGGGAGAGAGAGAGAGAGAGAAAGGGAGAGAGAGAGAGAGCGTTGAATTTATTTGAATTTTTAGAGACACACACTCACACAGAGACAGACAGATAAAGATAGTGAGACAGATAGAAGAAGAGAGACAGAGACTCACAGAGAGACAGACAGAGAGAGAGACAGACAGACAGAGAGAGAGAGAGAGAGACAGACAGAGAGAGACAGACAGAGAGAGAGTGAGAGAGAGAGAGACAGACAGAGAGAGACAGACAGAGAGAGACAGAGAGAGAGTGAGACAGACAGAGAGAGTGAGAATGAGGCAGACAGAGAGACAGACAGAGTGAGAGTGAGAGTGAGAGAGACAGACAGACAGAGAGAGACAGAGAGAGAGTGAGAGTGAGACAGACAGAGAGAGAGTGGGACCGATAGAGGAAGAGAGGCAGAGAGAGAGATAGACACACACACAGAGAGACAGACAGACAGAGAGAGAGAGAGAGAGAGTGAGAGTGAGACAGACAGACAGAGAGACAGACAGACAGACAGACAGAGAGAGAGAGAGAGAGTGAGAGTGAGACAGACAGACAGAGAGACAGACAGACAGAGAGAGAGAGAGAGTGAGAGTGAGAGACAGAGAGAGAGAGACAGAATAAGACAGATACAGAAAGAAAGATGTTTGTGCAGGGACACCTGCTGTTATTTATTTTTTTGATTTTGTTCTTTTTCTCGTTTAATTTTCCGTCTATTAACCCCCACGTGATAGATGTTTAATTGTCGCAGAATCGTGAGACGATCCGTAAACATTCTTTCAGCTCTTACCGACTGAATACATGCAGAAAGCAGACAAAGAGAAACAGCGTTCCACTTTCTTCCATGCTGGCCTGTGAGTGTGTGTGTGTTTGTATGTGTGTGTGTGTGTGTGTGTGTGTGTGTATGAGTGTGTGTGTGCGTGCACGTGTGTGTGTGTGTTGTGGAACACTCTTTGGCACGTCCCTCCATCAGGTCGCAGGTTGCTAAGTCACGGTCGCCATGTTTACATGTGAAAGTGGTGTGATGTGTCTGGCGCGGGCTGCAGTGCATTGTGGGTAATGAATGCTGCTGATTCAGGGCTTTTTTTTGCACATAAATGAAGCAGACAAAAGCCAGAAAACTCTCAGAACGTCGTCCAAATCCACGGCGGAGCCGACGGAGTGCTGCGACTTACATCTGCTACACAGCCACGGACGTAAATAACGAGAGTTTGGTTACATCGATAGCGTTTAATACACGGCCTCATTCTGTCCAGCTGAAGCTCATCACTTCCAACCCCCGCATGCTTTACACAGTCTTAGTGAGACAGCAGACTGACTGCTAATCACCTTTACCCTGTTCACCTCCAAATCTATTTCCTCTTCCTAAAAATGCCCAAAATTAAAAATAAATGAGATCAGTTTTGTGCTGTTCGAAAACAACAAACAACTGTTTAAATGACAAAATTACATTTACATAAAGTCAACTCAGTGAGGTGTGTGTGTAGAGTGTGTGTGTGTGTATACAGTGTGTGTATAGTGTGTGTGTGTGCATAGTGTGTGTGTAGAGTGCGCATAGTGTGTGTGTTGTGTGCATAGTGTGTGTGTTTGTGTGTGTGTGTATGTGTTGTGTGTATACAGTGTGTGTATAGTGTGTGTGTGTGTATGTGTTGTGTGTATACAGTGTGTGTAGACTGTGTGTGTGTGTGTGTGTGTGTGTATACAGTGTGTGTATAGTGTGTGTGTGTGTATGTGTTGTGTGCATAGTGTGTATAGAGTGTGTGTGTGTGTGTGTGTGTATAGTGTGTGTGTGTATAGTGTGTGTATAGAGTGTGTGTGTGTGTGTATAGTGTGTGTATAGTGTGTGTGTGTGTATATAGTGTGTGTATAGAGAGTGTGTGTGTGTGTGTGTGTGT
>CM075014.1:7341405-7368905 GCA_037576675.1 Pangasius sanitwongsei | reverse complement strand
ACACATTACTGATCTGATTATACTGAGTGCAGTAACAGTTTTAGTCCCAATACACAGTATTAACGGTTACTGAGCGCATGAAGCAAAACTGGAACAGACTATAAAGCAAGTTAAGAACCAGTGAGTACAAAACCTGTGACTGTTACAAGGACCCACAGAGCCTCTACTAGCCACGGGGCTCTGGAAGACCCCGTGGAGACTGTGACGGCCCTCGAAGTCTGTTTCTCTTTGCAGTCGTCACCTGTTGGGATTCAACATGTACGGCAAAAGATAAAATCATGCATGTAAAGTAGATTAAATAAAGCATCAAGTCAACCATTGTAAACGTAACAGCTAGAAGCAAACCATTTTGTGATCTTCCATAAATAAATGGAACAGATACATATATGTCTTTGTGAACATGCTTAAGTTCTGTTGCCATGTGTTTTGGTGAATCATGCGGGTTTCGTTTGCTGTGCACGAGGACATGACTCATCTCCTGTTGAGCATTACACCAGGCAAACTAATCAACACACCTACAACGGTTCCTATACCTAGTGGACTAAAAGCCCTAAAAGCCCGCCTAAAGTTTTCAGAAAGCAGTTTTCTATGCAGTGTGTAGGATCTAACCTAATCCATTCAAACTGGCAGAGCATGTAACCTATGGTGAGCCTTCTTTGTAGGATGTGTGTGTGTGAGAGAGAGAGAGTGAGAAGTGTAATGTAGAGCCGTACTTACACAGAGGGCCATTAAGAGTGTGCGGGTCCTTTTGAGTCACCTTTTCATTTACATTCATGGTTCCACAGTAACTAGCATGACCTACAGAAAACCAGCACAACAAAACAAAAAAATCATTCTATTCCCTCAGTTCCGCCTGCAGTCTTTGCCTTTCTCCCTCCGATCAGAGCCCAGGATGTGCAGGGGTGGATGCAGACAGGCAGGATTTGCATGTAACCAAGGTAATGCCCACAGGAGAGAGAGCCATTTGTTTATGTGCAATACGTCGAGCTCAGCTCTTCTGCCGGAAGGGTTAAATTGTGTTGGACGTGGTGAAGAAGTGGCTGATGGGTGAAAAGTGCAGATGTCAGGGCTTGAAGCGGTGTGAGAAGATAATATAGAATGAAAGAATTTGAATCAGCACTTTGTGCAAATCATTCTGTGACACTGAGGCCGGCTTAACATCAACACCAGAAATGAAAGACAGGTGACGACGATAGGCGACATGACAGACAAGCGCCAGAGGAGATGTTCAGATTAGAAAATAACATAAATTAGCAATAAGAGCAGGAGCTCCAGTTGGAGAAAGAGAAAAAGGAAAGGAAAAAAAAAAAAAAAAAAAAAAATTCAGAACACAGTACTGATTCAGTGCTCAACCTATCCAAGAAAACTTTTAGGACTGGGGTGTTGTCATTCATACGAAGAATTAAAGTGGTTAGAGACAGCAGTGCTCAAGCCTCCATTATTACCTCCGTTAGCACTGCCACTGCTGGTCTTCCTCAGCCCAATATACTGAGCCGGCAGTGTGAGGGCTGCAGCTGAGGAGGCACCTGCTCTCCTGCACACCCTCACACACCGGTCTGTCAGTGAGCACAGCTGGACTGGAGAGAGAGCGCGAGGTTAACACACACACACACACACACACACACACGC
Organism: Pangasius sanitwongsei; assembly: GCA_037576675.1. Classification (NCBI taxonomy): domain Eukaryota; kingdom Metazoa; phylum Chordata; class Actinopteri; order Siluriformes; family Pangasiidae; genus Pangasius; species Pangasius sanitwongsei. The sequence continues at coordinate 7,367,276 of CM075014.1, read as the reverse complement.
AATACATTAACACAAATACAACTTATAACCTTCTTATTTCAACAAATATACACACAGAAACAGGAGTGTGGACAGCATGAGAAAACTTGGAAATTTCTTGATGAAAAAAACTGAAGTTGAGGACAGAGGTTAAAGAAGGCTGTGAATCTTGCAATATTAGCAGTGTAGCTGTGTGGACACTGATTTGCATGCAGTGTGAATCTCAGTGTGAATCCTAGTCTGAGGTGCTGACAGGACAGAAGTCATTCCAGCGAGTTAGTCGAGTCAAATACACAAGTCACATTTTGACATGAAAGGACATAGCAAAAAAAAAAAAAAAAAAAATACTCGTCATGACAAGATGAGAACTGTATACTTCTTCATTATGGAGAAAACAACCAACAAAGTGTCAGAAGATAACAGTCAAGGCATTGTATTTCCTCTGCAAGTACCTAACCCCCCCCTTACTTACATCATGGCTACTCACACCAGCTTAACCAATACAAATCCACTTTCTTTGTTATTCATACTTAAAGGATAGCTAGTTAGAATGAGTTGTGCTAGGTTTTTTTTTTTTGGGCTAGTAGGGTCCTATCACTATTAGGATAGAGGAAGTGCTGTCAGACTGACGGCAACGTGTTGTAGAGAGACTGTTTGGATTCTCTAGCACTAACTCTGCTTCCTCCCATTCTTCCAAAATTTAAACTGATGTTAAAATTTCTCTCATTGCATAAATAAAAAAGGTCCAGCCAAAACCAATGTTTACACTGGCTGTCATGGTTACATTTCAACCTACTTACACACTGTCAAATGCTTTCATTTGAAAAAAATGTGGGTGCTGATATGAAATCAACACACACGTCACTAATCTGGCCATTAAAAATCCAACAGACATAGGAGAGAAGATAAAACAAGGTGAACAGTTTAGAGAGAACACCATGCACCAGTTAAGAAGCTCCAGTGAAAAGAAACAGGTAGGCAGCTATTAAAAAAAAAAGACCAGAGTGTGTATTGGTAAAAACAGGAAAACTGGAGACGGAGCAGGAATTGAGTTCAGGGGCAGATGGAAGGCTGGTACCTTTGCCTAGTTGGCAGGTCTTGAGAACGCTCTGCATGAGTATGGTAAATAGACACGCTACAGAGGCACACACTCTCCTGCTGTAATACAGGAAGGCCTCTGAGACCACTCCAAGCACACCTACACACAAACCACACCCAGATATTAAAACACACCCAGATACTGAAACACAATGCTCCACCAGAACCTGTAAAATCTGTAAGAAAATCTTAAAAGACCTTCTAATAACACACATTTGCGGCATCAAGATATGAATGTATGAATTCAAATCAATCAAAGATTAGCCTTATGAGATCAGGAACTCATAATAACGATGGGAGTACGATGCTCTAAACTTCAATTATGACCCGATACATATTGGTCACTGACCATACTAGAAACTAAGAGAAAATAAATGAGCACGTCCTTTTTTTATTATCACATTAAACCCGCAGGACTCAAAGTGCAGCTTGGGCAGAGCATAAAAAAGGAAATTTAAAATGCACTACCACATAACACACTCCCACACCTTGGCAGTACGTTATAGAGAACACCGAGATCTCTCACCGGCTCTGTGTCGGCGGCTCCTCTCTCGGCTGTACACTGTAGTGTGGGGAGAGGAGAAGGACGTGCTTGCAGCTGAGGCGGCTCCATCCACTGCCGTGCTGCGCAGAGCGGCGGAGGAGTAAGAACAGGAGGAGGAGGAGCAGGTTTTGGAGGAGGTGTAGGCTTGGAGAGCATCTCTCCTGTCAGAGTGGCTGGCCACGCAGTTATTGCAGATGTAGCCGCCGTGTATGGTGGAGGTTTGAGTCTGAGCCACATGCGTGCCGCTGTTGTTGAGAGAGAAGCTGTGGTCTGCGTGGAGAGTCTGATCTAAAGGAAGCATCCAGAAAGTATATGCACCCATGTATTGGTATTTAAGAATGTATAATGCCTCTTTGAGTGACTTGTAAATAAATACCAGCACTGTATTAGAGTTTTTCAGCCATTCAAAAAAATCTAGTTTACACAATTTTCTAATTACCCCAAATTAATCAATCAGCATGGACTTGCTTGGTGTCTGAAATTTGTTACTCTGGCTTTGCACTTGGTTTTGTAGAAAACAAGTAATCTCATCCAAAATCTTTTGAGTAAATACAGCATATGGCTCAAACCATGTCCAGGTCTCAAAGCTACTGAATGTAAGATTTTTTTTTAAAAAAGTTCCCCCTCTGTGGTAGAAAAATGTTATTTAAAGCTACTTGAAAAAAAACCTTTCACAACATTGGCTGTGCTGCACTGTTCTCCACCATGCAGGTTAATCTCATAGCTGCCAAATCAAGACTGTGTTCCAAACCACATAATGAGCACTAATTGGTACACCTAAATAGTAAGATCACTGTTAAGACGCACCGACAAAATATATAGTAGGGTAATATGCAGTCTGAGGCGCCAAGTATTTATGACTCTTAAAATATAAAACATCTGCTGCTGTTGTAGTATTACAGAAGCGTTTTGAAGATAAAATAGTCAGTGTTACTGTCACAGTGTAAAACCTTTCATCTTCAACAAGAACTTGCTTTTGAGCAACCAGCATCAGTGCCTGTGCATCGCTGATATCATGGAGCAACTGTACATTATACACTATAAAGCGATTGTTATCTCTTTAGCTAAAACTTCACAACTGGGCGACAAATTCTGGATAAATATTCAGGATAAATAAGATGACCATCAGTTACAAGCTTCCCACCAAGTCAGAAGACAAATAAACGTCTCATCTCATCAGCAAGAAAAAGCTAAAACGCAAATCGATCCGTTTTCTTCTTACTGATTATATTTGACTCACTCTCACTTTCTCTCTCTTCTCACCCATTTTTGTGCAGTCAGACTACTAACTAATGTTGCCCAAGGTTGTGTGTGATGACGTTAACTTACAAAACCAAATTTTTCTCTCACTACTGCCCTAACACCACTGACACAGCCTGACTGTAAACTGTTATTACAAGATTATCTAGGTGACTCCCAGCAGCTCAGGAACATCTTATCATCAAGTATTTTCTCTCCCCTGACTCAATATTTATATTTTAAACCGATAAGCATTGTAGCTTTAAGTTATGACTGACCGATCTATACAAATCAAAAGGGACTGCCACCTTGGAATGACTTGGCACAACTTGCTATGATTCCTTGACAGTGGGCCAGCGAGACAAACAAAAGCAGAGAGCTGGAAATTGCATGGTTGCATGTATAAATAAGTACTATTGTAATTATTATTTTTTTTAAATCTGAAAATGAGAAAATGTATACATAAGGATTTGACCATATATTCAACTGCCTTGTAGATCAAGTGCAAAACTAACAATAAACCCAGACCCAGAAAATATCTTGGCTGATCAACTATATTTGAAGTAAATGGAAAACTGTGTAAAGTCATTTTTTTTCTGTTAATATAGATAAATAGTCCATTCTTCTCAGCAAAGCTGCAGTAAGACATCATATATGCACTGTTTATGCTTGCGTGACACACCCTTACACTTGTTCAGTTCAGCCAGAGGTCTCCATTAATCCATACTGTACACAACAAAAGCTTTAACACAATTAATTCTTTAAAAGAAGAGATAATGCCATACCTTTGAGATCGCCATCTTTATCCAATCCTAAATCAGGAGGGGGGGGAAAAAAAAAAACAATATTTTAGCGATCACACTGCAACACCTGGCCCAGAATAGCTGATATGACCAGAGACCCTCTGGTAAGGTGCACTGACCCCAGAAGCTGTTGACGAGTGTGTGCTCCTGGATGCTCGACTCATCCAGCAGGGACGACAGAAGTGAGGCGTCGCTCGCAGCACAGCTGTGCATGCTGCTGTTGTGGGCCTGCGATGCCAAAGACTGGCTCTTCACCGGAGTCTGAAAGAGTGAACTTGTACCGGATACGGAGCGTTGAGACCTCCTGCTCTTCACGGTCCTAAAACAAAGAAAGAAAGAAAGACAAAAAAAAAAACAGGACTGGTGAGAAGGCACAAAAAAACAAAAAACAAAAATTAAAGGCAAGTAAATGCTTCAAATGCAGGTGTGTGGCAAATAACTAGAACAACTGTCACTTATTAAATGCTAGTAACCAAAACGTCTATATTCTGCTGTTTGATACATTTCATACGTGTCACATCTTCCTGTAACAGATCTGTATAGCACTTCTTTTTATGTTGATTTAAAACACATTTTTGTTAAACATACAATTGAAGGATTTTTTTTTTTTTAAATAAACGTTTTATTTAGCAATGATGATGCTTCATAGACACCTGGCTATCGTTTTATTTTATTGTTTCAATGCTAAAAATATGGTGGTTATACATCACAAGTAGGCACTAGAAGTGTGCGTTAAGAAACCAATCCTGCATTTGTGTCTGTATCTACTAGAGACATTCTGTAATTTCATTGGTTGCATTTCCTAAAATATAAACAAATTAGCAATTTAAGCCGAAGTGAACCTGCAGGACAGAACAGTTGCTGAAGGTGCTGTTGCACAGCCCCGTGAGAGCACACTACTGCATGCAGTAGGTTTCTACGTTAATTAGCATGGCCTTTCTCTGTCCCATGAGATTCATATCTGACCCTCTGCTCCCACGACTCTAGTAGTCACTGAGAGAGTAGAGACTGGGAACATCGGACAAGCAAAGTCACACGAATGGACTAGCAGTGTGATCGCTATGGCTCATTTTTACGCTTAATGCTTAGCGGATAGCTTGGAAGTGCAGTATATAGCATGCAAAGTGTTGATCATTTTGATGGTGAAATTATCTTTAATAAACAGGCATTTGTTTACAAGAAGCTGGCAAGTGCCTGATGATGAGGTAGGCCTTCAGTCTTTGTTTGGAGACAGTGACTCAGCTGTTCGGACAGACAAGGGCAGTTCATCACACTCCCTGGGCGCCAGGACAGAGAAGAGTTTTAATGAACGTCTTCCTTGTACCCTGAGAGATGCGGGGTCCAGTCGAGGTGTGTTCGAGGGGCTCGGTGGGAGCATGGAGCAGCGTGGGGAGTGATAAGTGTCTAAAGGGAGGTGGACACTGGTCCATTTTAGGCTTTGTAGGCAAGCGTCAGTGTTTTAAATCTGATGTGGGCAGCTACAGGAAGCCAGTGGAGGGAATGCAGCAAATGGTGCTGCTCCTCAAGTAAACTGCGAGTGAAAAGTAAAAAATTACATAACATTTGGTTTTATTCATTTTTAAGCAGCACCATGTCATAATTCTGACTTTTTCTCTCAAAAGTCTGACTTATTCTCAACATACCGACTTATTATCCGCAATTCGTTATCTCAAAATTCTGACTTCTGAAGGTTTTGACTATCCCAACATTTTCTTATCATCTTAAACATTTTGACATATGATAATAGATAATATTTTTCACTACTTGCATAGTCCTGTCTTACTCCTATCTAGTGCACAGCTCAAAGCTGTTTAGCAGGATAACCTAATTAGCCAGCTTTGGAGGTACGTACATTTGAAAGCAAACAAACAGCAGTTCAAATGATGCATCAAAAATAGTGAATGCTGATAAGCATACACGTTTTCTATATTAAAAGGGGCTAGCTCCTTTTAACCAAATCCCAAAAATTGGGTTTAAAAAGAAGATTTGGCAGTTATGAAAATTTTAAAATCCAACATAAATCATAATTTTGGCGTACAGAGCCAAACATTTGACATAGTTCAACCTAATTTGCAATAATAACTGGGAGAAAGATAAGCAAAAATATTGAAATAATAAGTCAGAGTTTTGAGATAAGTCGGAATTTCGAGTCAGATAATACGTCAGAATTGTTAAATAAACAAACTTTAATACAAGTCAGACTTTTGAGATGATGTGTTGAAATAAGTCAGAATTTGTCAGATGCGTCAGAATTCGGAGATAAATAAAAAATTTAGAGAAGTCAAAATTTTAGGAAAACCAATCTAAATTTTGAGAATTGTCAAATTTTGTTGACATACTGCTGCTGCCAAAAATAAGGGGGAAAAAAATGCGGTATGCAATTTTTCTCTTTTCTACCTGCTGGAAACTGGCTTCCAAATAGGGCAAAGTGCAAGAGGAAGAGGTTCATGAAGCTGGTGATACAAATCTCTCTCACACAGTGCCAGTATAAACGTGAAGATTAGAAAATGCTCATTACACACCCGTTTTAAGAAGAAAAAAAAATTATATAAAACAATGTCATCGGGTGTTTGTTATCGATGTTCACATCAGGAAATAGTTTATGATTCATTTTTTAAAACAAGAGCAACCTTTAAATGTAAAATCATTAAACCCTTGTGATATATTTAGACTATAACGTAGTGCAAAAGTTGCACTTAGGAGGCTACTGCAATATCAAATTTTTACTGCTCACTTTTACAAAATGGTACAGTCTACATCACTACGCTAAGTATAAAAATGGGCCTTAATGACCAAACTGGGTCTGTCAGGCTGTCACTATATACAAAAAAGACTAAATATTATAAACTGCATGTACAAAATGAACTGAAAGTTACAAAGAAACAATGAACAGTATGGACAGGAGACTACTATAGACTATACTATAGACACAGAAGAACTAGATGTGTTGTTCATAGAGCAGATTCAAATATCTCTCAGGAATAGTTCATTTACTGCACTACACCGACCGGCAAATCAGGTCAGTTTGCCCAAACCTCCACTCTTTATAGTCACAATTTTAAAAAATAATAATAATAATAATACATAATAAAAACACCCTCAGTTTGTCTTTTATCATCCTGTCGCTGTGTAAGAATAATAAATCTCCGAGTTGTTCACTCATGTTGGAACGGACTAGTCTCTAGTCGATGCTAATGTAAATATAGATTATCCTCATTAATAGTAAAGCTGTCTCACTTGCTCTCCTGGTGAACCCGGCTTTCGGTACTGTAGGAACCGCTGCGGTTGACCGAGGAGTCCAGCAGACTGTCGTCTCCATAGTGAGCGGAGTTGGTGTGCAGGCGGAGGCTGCGTCGCGACATCCTGGGCGACTCGAACACGGGAGCGAGTTTGTGTTCCCTCTCGTACTCCAGAGCAGATGTGGAGTAGCTGGAGCTGAGTGACACACAGTGATATTATTATTATTTTTTATTAGGTACAATCTATGATTTTCCAATTTGTAACATCCTTTTGATCCAACAGACAGCAGTGTTCTGATAATGTGTTGGATAAACCAGGCCTAGTTGTAACACAAAGATAGAGAATTAAAGAGAAAAGGTCACAAACTCTACGGTGTATTTCAGAACTCAGTGTTAAATTAACCACTTATCTGCCTGTAGTTTTTTTTGCTCTTCATACTGAATAAAGAAAGAGCAACATTCTACTTTCTTGCCTCAGCTTAATTCAAACCATGCCATGTGCACATGAGGATATTGGAATGAGGAGTAGGGAGCTAAAAATAACTTAATCTCTCGAAAATAAAGGTTAAGTAGAGGAGGTTACGGCTATATTCCAGCACAGGATCAGCACTGCATAGGACAAAATAGCTGCCAATTAAAAGCACAGGAAGACCAAACAACAAGGGAATACACTCGGCGATAAACACAGAAGGAAGCACCGCCCACCCGAACAACTGAACAAAAACAAATCTCGGCTCGCAGCCACACGTTAAAGCACAGGGAAGAAAAAAAAAAAAGGGGGTGGGATGTTTCCACATTCTGTGCCTGACCACGATTTCTAGTCGACTAAATGTTTCCAATGCAGACGGGCAGGAAAAAAGAAAAAGAAAAAAAAAAAGAAAAAAAATCCATAAACCACCAACTGCCGTTTCTCTGGGAACAATTCCAGCGTTCATGCTCTTGAACTTTGGAGCTGTTCTGATTGCAACAGGCCTGCTACATTTGCCTAGACAGCTGAAACAGAGGCAGCTGGCATGCACGGATATACACTGCAGCTTCACTTAACGCTGCAGGACGATCTTAACACAGCCTCAGAGGTCTTTTGTTGTGCAACACAAAAGCTCAGTGCTAACTGAGAACATAACCTCAAATGCACACAGGTCACACATCCCCAAGAAGAGAGAGAGTTAAAACTGAAAATAGGGCAATACACACAGCACAGTCCAGCCCCAGCTCTCCAGATCCCACCTGTCCTCAAAGCTCATGCCATGGAAAAATCCCAGTGGACACCCGTTACCACCTACACGGACTCACATACGCACAAACGCACAGCCGGTCGATAGATCAGGGTGAACTCTGTGGGAGGGACATCAAGGCTTACTCCACTTCCTGCTGGCCAGGCAATGACTCACGCTATCCCCTCCCTCCATCCACAGTTCTGCGTTTCTGCATTTCTTTATTGCTCAGTGCCACCTTGCCCTTCTTTTCTAAAAATACTAAATATCACACTGCACTAGATTGAACAACATGAAGCTAGATTTTCAGGACTATATGTCATGCTGATAAACACTCCCTTATTTCCAATCTGCTTACAAAAAACATGCATTTAAATAAAAACCTTATTTCACATTATATTAACTGAAGGGTCTTTTCAACCATTTAGCAATATTTTATTCTGTTAAGTCATGTTTCAGAGAACAATGAGCCACTGCAGATGGTCAAATAAAATTGACCAACAGTCAACATTATGTGGCAAAAAGAAGTTTAGTATTCACACATATACGCAAACATAAAAGTGCTCAGCTCAGCGAGAATGATTAACCGATATTTTTCAAAATCTATTAAAATAATGGTGCACAAGCTTTCACCTATTTTCCTAGTTTCCATCTATTGGCTGATCAGCATTTCAGTTTACTGACAGGACAGGCTCACAGTAGCTGTCATATGAAAATTATTTCACCTACATAGTGGAAAACGTGCAAAAATCAGGCTAGTTCAAAAACATGCTAAACACTTACAGAGTGTTTTCCACAGGTTTTGGAGTAACCTGAAAGGAGGAACCAGGCGTGGTCGAGTTGTGATTAACGTGATTCTGGTTGTTGCCGGGTGTGTTTGTGTTAGCTCTATTAAGTTTTTCTTTGCTGGTTTTTTTTTTTTTTTTTCTCATAAATATGAATTTCAAACTTAAGAGCTCGCAACCAAACTAGTATTGATTATACAATTAAGCAGGGGAGAAGAAGCTTTAAATCCCCATTAGGGTTTCCCCCCCCATCTTCACCTAATTTGATCATTTTCCACTTGCCAAGGGATTGTGAGGGACTGTAAGGGCATGCGCTTCCTCTGACACACAAAGCCAGCCACTGAATCTTTTCAAACAGCTTCTCATGCCGTGCCACAGGGCAATGGTACACAATCAGAGGAAAGTGCGAACTGGCCTTTCCACATACATGGACTTACAGATGCCCACAATTGGCTAGAATCGTGCTGATTGACAGGAGAGCGTAATGCCGTCCCTCCCACTCAGAGCACAGCCAATCTCTCGGACTCCAGGGATGTTGGGATTCAAACAAACGTTTTTCTGCTGTGTCACACAGGAAGAGTTGGTTATGTTACTGCTGTTCTGCCCTCCCTTTCTCTCCCCCTCTTTTCGTCCTTCCCCCTTTCCCCCAGGCCACAACAGTGAACTTCATAACCAAAACGCAAATTATATTTAAACGAGAAGAAAGAAACATACTTGGGATCTCCCAGATTTTAAACTATATTTAGGGAAACATTTCAAAATAATGCATCTTATTCAGTATACAGGAAAACGCGTTCTGCACATAAAATTACACTAGAAGCCTCAGCACTTAACAACATAGCTTAGGCAAGTCAGGATATTCCTTTATGCTCCTTCCTTGTTTCCTTTTCCTGACTCTTTTCTCACGTTAAGCTTATGCTGCATTCATCTTAACTCAGAAGTGAGAAGTCGGAATGCTGAATGACTATTTCTGTGTGTTCAAGCTACAAAGTGGGGGGGGGAAAAAAAAAAAAACCATTGATGCCTCCATGTTTGTCTTTTGTTAGCAACAATCTAGCCAGTTAACTGTAATGTACATCGTGCTCTTAAAAACAGTGACCTGTTTAGTCAATGTTACAGACTTAACAAGCTAATGTGTCTGTATGTCGATTGCACTAAAGCAAATACTTGTATATACAGCATAACTCATTTTATAAAAAAAAAAAAAAAAAAAAAAAGTTTGCCATGTTGATTTCACATCACATGCTAAAATAGGGACCTTCCCAACTTTCTGAGTAGGACTTCGGAGTTGAGGGGGTGTTTTCAGACTATGAAAAAGGAAATGTCTAGATAATCATCAACTAAATCATTCCACACACGACCCTGCTGGATTACGACGTTTACAGCCGAGTGAACCTCAGAGTGAAACTGCAACCCAGTTCTTGATATCTTATAAAAGCAATGATTGAAATGACTGGACTGAAAAAATAAAATAAAAAAAATCACTGACAGCTTGCATTACAAAACTGCCTAATAAAAAGAACAGTGCTGGAAAGACCAGAGAGGATTTGATGGTGTTTGGAAATGGAGCTAGGTATTTTGTGTGGTTTTAGTGTCATCCGTTATCCAGCCATATTTTAACAGTATAATTTACACAACACAGTTAGCTAGACAAAAGACAAGACTTGGATGTCTTTAGGTGTTTACATAAGATAGACATACATTATCTGACTGATCCTAAGCTCCATGCAGGCTTGGTTACTATGTAGGTCAGGTTTCTAAAAATGGAGGTTGGAGTCATAGAGTTAAGGTGGCTACCTCAAGCAGTCAGTTTTAAGGTTCAGGAAAGATTTTACATAGAATCAGAGTATGGCCTTTGGCATATGTTAGAAGGATATATAGGTAAAGTTAAAAAAAAAAAATAATAATAATATAAAATTAAATAAATTCTGGTACAGCTAACAAGCAGTGTTAAACATCAGTCTTGTACAATCAGTGGTAGCTCAGTGGTTAAGACGTCGGGCTACTGATCAGAAGGTCATGAGTTCAATCCCCAGCACCCAAGCTGCCACTGCTGGGCCCTTGAGCAAGACCCTTAACCCTCAACTGCTCAGTTGTATAAATAAGATAAATGTAAGTCGCTCTGGATAAGGGCGCCTGCCAAATGCCATAAATGTAAATGTACAATCTGTATAGCAACGCTTTATATCATGTATATGCCACTTCTCTTGGCGCTTTAAATTCAATATACAGTTTGCAGACATCCACGTGTGCGCTCTGAACATCCCATTTCAGATTTAGTCCTCCCTTTGCTGTTATAATAACATCCAATAATAACAACTCTTCTGGGAAGCCTTTCCACTACTCCCATTCGGCCACAGGAGCAAGAACAAGCAAGTTTGGACACTGGAGGCTTGGTGGGCAGTCAGTAGCTGCGTTTACATGGACACTAATAATCAGATCGTAATTGGACTAGAAGCACAAGCAGATTTAAAAAGTCACATGTAAACACGTCAATCGGAATGAATTGGCCAAAACCGATTAAAATTTCATTCAGATCGTAAGGGGTGGTTTAAACCTTTTCTAATCCGATGGAGAGGACATGTAAACACTTCATCGGATTGAAAATGAAACCAGATAGTTCTGCGCATGTTCAATGACGTACAAATCACGTAATGACGTAATTGCGACTCGCATTGTCAGCGGTATTGGGGCTCTGACCGTAGCCTCACCAGGTGCCATGTTCCCCTCCACCATTGAGCATAGGGTCATAAATGACGGTCGTGTCATCCTAAAATTCCCCTTCCACTCCTCATCTGTGAAGTGGTGCAAGATGACGTTGTCCCACCAGTCCTTGCTTCGGACCCTCATCCACAGACGCCTTGCTCTGGGCTCGGGAAGGGGCATTTTAATTGCTTGATAAATACACGCAGTACCGCACAAAACATCACGCGCTCGTCGTCTTCTAATTAGCAGCTGAAAAAGGCAAATGTTAAGTCTGCTTTTTAAAACAAAAAAAAAAAAAAAAAAAAAAGAAGCAATGGCAAGAGAGTGGCTGCTGGCATCTGCATGTTGGAACGGCGGGAAACGTGTATTCGTGCACTGTGCGCAGGTCAGAAGATCAAATCCGATTCCGTCATGTAAACGCGCAGATCAACCCGATTACTTTATTCAGCGTTCTTGTAAACACTGCGATCGGATTAATCAATCTGACTGATTTCATTCCGACTGAAACAAAAAGTGTCCATGTAAACGTGACTAGTGTTCCAGTTCATCCCATTGTTCACTTGAGTTTTTCCACTAAAACTTTGGAAGAACTATGTCTTCAGGGACCTCGTTTTGTGCACAGAGGCACGGTCATGCTGGAACATGTTTAGTATCAGTGAAGGGAACTTGTGATGCTAGAGCATACAAAAACATCCTACACAACTGCGTGCTTCCAAACAGTGTGGGGAAGAACCACATATGGGTGTGGTGGTGAGGTGTCCACAAACTTCTGCCTATATAGTGTACGTCCGTGGTGGGGGGGGAGAAACAGGTGCAGATGTGCTTAAAACGTGAGGCAAGAGGATAACGGCAGTGTATTGATCGGAGGATGAAGAAAATAAGCTGGTGCTTGGGAGCTGTTAGTTTTACAACCTCAATCAGTGTAGCATTGCTAAATTTCTGGATCCTGCTTCACGTTATGACACCAAGGCACTGTGAGGGGTTTGGATGGAGCACATGCTGAAGGGTGGGTGTGACCAAATATGCTAGAAGCTGATATCGGAGCAGTAGGTCATCCAACCCAATCCAGAAAGCCTAATCAGCAAAAACGCACGTCAGCACCAACAGGCTGTACTTGAGGAAGGCAGTCAGGTCTTAAATGACAAAGCAAAACAGAAAGGCACTTATAATGTGTGGTGTGATCTAAAGATTTAGGGCTTCTTTAGTGTGTGCTTTAAATTGCACTTTTTATTTTAACTGTTTCCGTAGATTTAAAAAAAAAAAAAAAAAAGGATGGACTGTGGTACCTATGACGTACCTTAGCTGTCTTGTTCTCCTGCAGCAAAAGCATTAGGATGCTAAAAATACTATAAAGATATAAAGTCTATAAAGACTAGAAGCCTGCAGGCTTTTCCGGCTCACTATGAAAAAAAAAAAAAATAAATAACACAGCTGGGGTGTGCAACATGCAACAGAAAAAATGTCATTCCTCAGACCAGAAGAACAAGATTGACAGAGCCTGTGTCAATTATTTTCCGTCTTTTTTCTCACACCCCGTGCTTTTTGTTTGTAAGCCAGTTCCAATTACTTGTTTTTTTTTTCCCTCCCCATTTTTAATATTTTATGTAAAGACTTTGGGCTCAGAATTGGAATGTGCTATCACAAAATGCAAATTCTTACAACTCCATTTCAAACTAGTGCTATTCTGAATGAATCAAGAGATGACAGTGAAAATTTATTTCAGCAGGACAACCGGTCACACACACGTGCTACAGCGGTTCACTAAGCAACAGTGCTACACACACACGAACACACATGAACACACTCAGGCTATTTCCATAACTTCCTGAAAGAGGAACACACCCCTTGAGAGGCCAATTTCAGAACGTACATTGCTCATTTCAGTCCTTTGGCTCTCTACGTCCAACATAAATCACACTTTAACTACCGCAATTTGGGGGTTTTTTTGGACATAAAAATACCTCTACACACCAATGAACTGTTCAGAGCTTTGAGCCATTTACTTTGGCCGCACCCAAAATTCTAATTTTTTAAAGAATACCATAAATACCATACAGTCACACTGCCATGCCCGTTCATGCACCTTACAAAGAGGCTATGAAACTGAAATGTGAAGCAACATGAGAGATCTTTGGGAACGCACACCCTGCAATTACACACAGTCACATCTGTACAACACGCAACCTTGGGAGCAGGGGTGTGATTTTATGCTTATCGCAGTGTATAACACCTGATACAAGATATTTATGCAAAAAAAAAAAAAAACAGAACAGGCTGACTGAATACATGTGACTCTAATGAGATGTGCTGTAATACAACCACATGAAAACCAAACAAAGAACTGAGCATAAGCAAGGCTGTGGTTAGCAGATAATCGGGATGAAATGACAGCTTTATAAAAAAAAAAAATAATAATCATTTTTATGTGTCAAAAAAAAATTAGACAGTTAGTAGATATTTGGAGTCGGCATTAGTTTGCAGCCACATTAGCTACATGGATTTTTTTTTATTTTAAAATTTAAAAAAATTTAAATAGGGGAAAAAAAGCTCTTAAATTCTGTTAGCAGAATTTAATGTCAAGATTTCAGGTTTGAATTTTCTGAGTTACATTTTGACAAAGCATGCAACTACTATATGCAGTGTTAGTAATAAAGCGGATTAAAGCAATTCATCATGACAATTATGAATAAATTCAAAATTCTAGTTTAACTAGAAATGAAATAAAACCATTCACTTGTGCTGCATTTGTGCTTGTTTGGGTTTTGAGATTTTACTGCATTATATAAATCAATGTAAGGCAATAGTAAGATTTGTGTCACATTAATTCAAATATCTAATATCTATAAATAATAATAATAATAATAATAATAATAATAATAATAATAATAATAATAATAATAAAGCATGAGTCATTTCTGTCCAGGAGGAACAAATGATGCTCATTTGGCTAGGTTTTTGATTTGGCTTTGGGTTTAATGGCATTTTAGGCACTGTAATATCAGTTCAGACCATAGATTTAGGCTATAATATGTTCAAAACTAAACTGGAATGAACACTATTATGGCACAAATCAACACAAACGAATAAATATTTCTTTTCAGATGGAGTTGACGGAGGTATAATCCATTCCCAGTCATCACCATTCAGTCGTGCACAGTGATTTAATAAATAAATAAATAAATAAATAAATAAATAAATAAATAAAAAAAAAAAAGAGCAAGCTTGAAGCAAGCGCTCACCTGAGAGAGTAGGTATAGCCCGTCTTGTCTGCATCATGCTGTTGAGCAGTGTGTGTGTGCACTTTTGAATACACCATGGTCTCCTTTCAGCTCAGACTGCAAGAGTCAAGGCAATGGAGTTTACTCTCAGCACAGAGCGCAGTGTTTCTGCAGAGAGAGCGTCCCGGTCACACAACACAGCCCTTCAGCAACTCCACTACATCTCAACACACATCATCTACACTGCATTCTGGGCTGCCTCATGCGTTTAGTAGTAATATCTGGCTGCAGGATAATGTGGATAACATGGAGCTGAGCCATGGCATGGGGCCAGGACACTCCCAGCAGATCAGCTCTGTCCTACAATCCCAAAAGCTGTCCTTAAGAGCCGGGGAGTGAGATCAGATTAAACAGTGTGGAGCCAGATGAAATTGAAATAATGTGACAGAACAAAACGAGAAATATTATCCAGAGCAGACATCACAGATTGAGATCATTTCAGGTAAAGGGAGATTAAAAATAATAATAATAATAATGGGAAAAATAATAATAATAATAATAATAATAAGCTACAAGGTCAAGCAGATGGGACTGCGTGAATTTGCATTCTACTGTTCTACAGCAAAAGAAAAAAAAAAACAAGAAAAACATCACTGATCACTATTAGTCAGCTTTCCAGAGCACAAAGACTACAGGTTAGGATGTGCATTGTTTGGGATTAAACACAAATGTGGACGTGTAGCACTGTGGAGAAACACGTACCTCTGTATAGCGCGACTCACTGCGGTGCCATGAGCGTCGCTGCTCCGACAATTATGTAATTTTCAAAAAATAACACCACAAAAAATACGCGTCCTGCTTTCGGTTACACCTCGAAGCCACCTGGTCGAAGTGTGCGACACACACACGGACACACACACGACGTTTAGGTGTGTCGCGGTGGGCGTGAATAAAGCCAGCAAACCCTGTAGCTGTGTGAGGGGGAAAACTAGCAGCTCTGCTCGCGCCTCATTCCTCCTAACACAACACCAATATGGCCTCTGTGCAGCTGAACGACGAGGAGCAGGAGGAGGAGCGAGCTGAGGCGCAGAAACTGCCCTGGCTCTTAAATAGAGAGCGCGCTCGCGCGCACACACACACACTCACACACACACTCTCTCTCTCTCTCTCTCACACACACACACACACACACACAACCCACCAGAATAACCAGCAGATCACATTTCTGTGTCCACCATTACTGATCCAAACAGACAAGACACACACACACACACAGCTGTCATCAGGAGTGGACACCAAACACACCACAGTGCAGGCTTATTGTGATCAAATAAATAATAATGTTAAAAAAAAACAAAAAACTGCAAACCTTAATATATGAACATAAATAAATATACAAAATAATATATGAAATACAGAAATAGGATACTATATCTTATTTATCATTTTTGACAATGCAGGGATTCCAGAGCCCAATTTATACACTATATGGCCATAAATATGTGGACACTCGAAGATTTCACCCATATGTGGATCTTCTCCAAACTTTTAAATGATGGAAGCACAGAATTGTATAGGATTGTATGCTGTAGCTTTAAGATTTCCTGTCCAGCATAACCATGCCCCTGTGCACAAAGTGAGATCCATGAAGACGTGGTTTGCCAGGTTTGTGTGGAAGAACTCGAGTGTCCTGCACAGAGCCCCGACCTCAACCCCACTGAACACCTTTGGGATGAACTGGAACGCCGACTGAACCCCAGGCCTCGTCATCCAACGTCTGTGCCCGACCTCACTAATGATGTTGTGGTAGTATGGACATAAATCCCCACGGCCACGCTCCAAAATCTAGTGGAAAGCCTTCCCAGAAGAGCGGAGGTTATTATAACAGCAAAGGACAGACTAAATCTGGAATGGGATGTTCAACAAGCACATATGAATATGATGGTCAGGTGTCCGTAAATCTTTGGCCACATAGTGTATGTTATAAGTACTGGATCTCCTTCAGAAACCTCACTGGTAAAAAAGGCAAAAAAAAAAAAAAAAAAAATCATACAGCATTGTTACAGTTTGAAATTTCCACAGTATGATAACCTAGTCTAAAAAAATAATCACTGTTTCATGGTTTCACTGTATTAACAACCATTCAAAAACATACAAGCTGGAGATTATGAGTTATGCAGATATCCGTTTTACTCAGAAAAATCCAACTTCCGACATGGAAAAATGCAATGGAGATGTAAACCTTTCTACTCGATATGTAACTTATCTGTCGTAAAAAGATGTTTTAAAACTAATCCTAATGATGCCACAGCCGTCTGTAGCCAGGAGTCCAAGAGAGAAAAAAACTGGGTGGGAGGGTTGGCGTACTCTCTCCTCTGTCAATCACAGTGACACTAACCAATCGTGGGCATCTGTGAGCTCATGTATGTGGAAGAGGGCAGGTAGCCCTTTCCTCAGAGTGTGTTACACTGCCCTGTCATGCAGCAGGAGCAGCAGTTCAAAAAGATGCGGTTTGCTGGTTTCACATGTCTCGGAAATTTCACGCTAGTCTTCACCTTCCCCTGTTGGTCACTGTTGTATGATGAGGAGACCTGGCTGGTGGGTGGGAATTGGCAAATGATCAAATTGGGGAGAATATTGGAAGATAAAACACACAAACAAGCCAGTGATCTAAGCCAGCGACACAAAAGAGCGGTCAGTATCTGTCACATTATCATTATAAGCCGAAAGAGAGATCTAGACCCCTCTCACCCCCTCCCAAAAAAAAAAATCTAACTAGCTCGGCAGTGCGCAGAAATAAATCCAATAATTTACATTTATTTGGTTTAGTTCTGGTCAGCAATGCTTTGTTGCTCTGTGGGTTTGATAGCTGCAGCAGAGGAAGCAATGTAGCATGTTTATAACAGTAGCTGATTACACAGGCAAAGAGCTTTCAGCGCTGTCACGTCCAGGTGCAGAAAAACAGAGGTTGCTGTCATATGATTTAGGACACATATGTCAAACTAAAGGCCTGCAGGCCAAGCATGGCCCTATAAATATGCTGAACAAAGAAGTGTTGATGGCACATGAAGATCAGTGCATACATGTTTTTAGCAGAGGTAAGCCTCTGGGAGTTCTTCTGAAATGTCCTGCTTAACAGTGTGTTTTTGTTTTGGTTGTTTTTTTTTATATTTGGAAAACAGCTATATTTAAAAAAAAAAAAAAAAAGCCTTTAATCAGTACAATAAATGTAAACACATTGTCCTATAAGTGCATGCAGTTTCTTATAAACATCTTTTTCTTCTTCTTTTTCTTATAAACATCCTATTTTAACACCAGTAGGCTCTGAAAGTAATCAATACAATAGATAATAATATGTTAAAAATGAATAGCCTTAGATTATGGCCCATCAAGGGCTCTCAAAAATGCTGATGTGGCCCAGGCAGAAATTGTTAAGGAATCGCAGTCAGACACAAAAGGGATGAGAAGCACTGGAGTAAGGAACTCGATCAAGTGAAAAAAATTAACAAGTAGATAGTAATAGATGTAAACGCCTTTTAATCTGTATTTTGAAAATCTACCTTCTGAAAAAAGATAACCGTCTGATTATACACTGTGACTAACTATGACAACTTAGTTTTTGCATCATCATCATCATCATCATCATCATCCCATACAGCAGTTCATGTGTGCATGCCCGCTCTAATAAAAACCTACTTAAATGCAAAAATACAAAAGCTCTTAATGTATAAGAAATACTGTCTGTCCCTGGATATGTTGTGTTTGCTAACCTTATGATTTTGTCTTCAGATATTTAACCGTGCACATCAACTTCATCCTGTGTTTGTGTTTATGAATTTATGAATCCATCTGCATTTTTTTTTATTCACAGTTAAAAAAGTTTAGTAAGCAGCTGCTTCTTTAAAAACAAGATTTTTCCATACTGAAGCTTGCACAAGTCCAAACGATCACCAAACAATAATTATTGTTGCCAAGAATCACTCAACTCCAACTGAGAGGTTTAGATTGCTGTTTCTCTGGATCACAGAGATGCAATTAATAAGATAAGAACATAGCTCAGTATGCACATTGTGTAAATGCTGTATGCTGTATGAGTGCAAAGCATCTCTGTGCCTGTTAAGCAGTGATGCATGCAGAGGGCTAAAAACTAATATCCATCAACAGTCCAACAATGAAACTATTAGTGTTAAGAAATGCATTATATCTCAAAGTCTCATCGACGCCATAATAATTATGACGTGGGGCCAAGCATTACACGCACACTTAAAGACAGATAGCCAGTTTGTAATGCTACTGGGTTCATACTGTGTTTCCTCCGAATACCAAAAGTGGTAAACTAAAAAGCTGCGACCTTTTAGTTCAAACCAAAAAAAAAAAAACACACTGAACTTATGGTTCTTATGGTCTACTTTTAATTTCTTCTCCAAATGCATTGTGGGGAAAAACGATGATAGAGTAAACCAAATAATCCACCTTGTTCAAGTTTAATACACACTTGAATATATTTCACATATGCGCTGTTTCAATCACGGCTGTATCACTGAAGTGCACTGAAGAAACATCAGATTAAACGAAGAAGCAAAGTTACACTCACAACTGTTACTGACAGCCTGCGTGAATTTACAGTCTGGGCTAAAATGAAGTCAGCCCCAGCCTCGCTTCTTCTGACCACTTGTGTGATTTTCTTCCTGCCGGTGCTGTTGGCTTGGTTCCACAAAAGTCTGAAATAGTCCGCCTTAAGACATTTGTTAAGTACGCAATAAAACACGACTGGGCTTGCTGTTATAGGAATCCACAACAGGGTGGTGTGATGGGGCACAGCGTGAAGCAGAACAATAATTCTCCTATAACAGCACAATATTTAATGCTGTGGAACGTCCACAAGAGAAGTTAGCTCTTATCATCACTTATGTTATACACTATAAGGCCACAAGTGTGTGGACACCTGACCATCACACCCATATTTTCTTGTTGAACATCAATGTTTAACCCATTCCAGATTTAGACCACCACCCCCCCCCCTCGATTTTGGAGTGTGACTGTGGGCATTTGTGTTCATTCAGCCACAAGAGCATTAGTGAGATCAGGCACTGATGTTAGATGGTAGTGGGGTTGAGGTCAGGGCTCTGTGCAGGACACTCGAGTTCTTCCACTCCAACCTTGGCAAACTATGTCTTTACAAACCTCACTTTGTGCACAGGGGCATCATCATGCTGGAACAAATCTGGGCCTCTTAGTTCCAGTGAAGGGAAATCTTAATTCTACGGCATACAAAGACATCCTATACAACTGTATGTTTCCAACTGTGCAGCAGAAGTTTGGGGAAGAACCATGTATGTGTGAAGGTCAGGTGTCCACAAACATTTAAACAGTCGTTCGCACACCGTTTTTTTCTCTCTCTGTCTTAATAAGACAAAAACCACCTCTTATCACACTACCAAAAAAACGGAAAGTCAATGCCAATGGCAGAAAACCTACTGACTGTTACAAAGCGCTGACACTGGAGACTCCTTCCACAAAGGGTACATAAACGTCTCCATATAGAAAACTGTAAGTTAGCCATTACAGATAAAATAACACAACCGCAAAAAGAAGGATTTAACTTCTTTTAGTTAATATGTTCCATCAATTCCTGACTTTTTTTTTTTTTTTAACTTACATCACAGATGCATAGATTTTCCCTGACCTAATTTATTCAATCATTACTTCTCAGTTTAACTCTTGTTTGTTGTCGTTTTGATCTTTTTCCAACCTTTTGTTTCTTTTGTTGGTTGTTGCCTCTGACTTCCTTGTTTATTATTTTCTTTCCATCCAAAACAATATATGAAAAAGTAGAAGAGTAAAGCTGGGACTGAAGCAGCTCCACCGATCATCACAGGTGAGTTAGTTAGTTACATTGAAAACCCTACCAGGGTGTCCCAAAAGTCTCCATACATTGAGGAAATGTAACTTTATTTACAAAACACACATGGCTTCACACTCATGATGATCTCTAGAACCTCACTGCACCAGTACCGGCAACAGACAGATGAAAAGCACCGCCTTCTGCAATTATCTACCAATCAGTGCATTAGTTCTCCTGTTGCTAGGCAGAACTCCTTTGCATGGCCAATCACATCAAAGAAAGACCAGCGTGAGCTATTTTAATGAATCATGATTTTGAGTTCATAACACTTGAGATCTTAAGTTTACGTATTTTGTAGGTAATTAAGTTAAACAAACTTAGATTTATGGGTACAAAGCGTTTCACAACATTGTAAGTAATGTTTAGTCATGATTACTTTGTTTATGTAAAGCCAACATTAGGGTTTACAGTTGGTGGTTAAAGGTGAGTTAGCCAGATAGATAACAGCAGTGATACACACCTAACTGAGCTTTCAAGTGCTTTCAAAACAACATAATATTTACATATTTTCATCAAAAATATTGCAACTAACATCTATAAACCAGTTTTCACTTGACTGGTTCATTCATTCAAACGGCTGCTAGTTTGTTGTTTTTCTTGCTAGTCAGTTTTACTCTGTGTTCCTGACATGCACTTACCTTCACTCCACAAAAACCTCGACTGCGTTGAGAATAATATTCCTAAGTAGTAAATAAAAATCCAAGCATGAACTTGAATAATTAAAAAAAAAATATATATATAAATATATATTTGGAACAATATGCGGAAACTTTATGTAGTAATGATTACACAGCTATCTCCACCACTTTATCACCCCCCTGCGACTTTGATTCCTGACGTCATCCGATGCGTCACGCTGGCAACCTGAAATAAACGTCATTACTAATGACGTATAAATCTTTTTTTTTTTTTTAATTTATATATTCACCATTAATCTTTGGCAGTCGATCACTCGTATTCTTACAAGTTTTTTTTTTTTTGGACCCGAAAAAAACTTTGAAAAAACGTTGTTTTCCAAAAACCTGCATTTATTTATGCAAATGAGGCTTCGCCTAATTACATATGCACACATTTGCATATTCAATAAGACCAAAAATCTAATCTTTTAATGTTGTTAGAATTTAAATCTGTATTTCGCTCACAAGAGAAGAGATTTTCAGAACAGTTTGCTGGAAAATCATTTTTTTATTGCTTAATCAAGAAAATACCACGTACTGTGGTATAATAAATATTTATTTTTATTTTATAAAAATATTTGATGCCCTTTTTTAGGAAGAAATCTAAAACAAATCAAACAATAATCAACATTTTGGGAAATTACTAGGTGATATCCTTATGATATTCATGAATGCAGGTCGTCAGGAGATTTTTGGTTCGGCATTAAAAAAGTGAGAACATTTCATGTGTTAGGACTCTAGTGGTTTATTAGATTCATAAAGGAAATTTTATGTGTATATCATAATGACAGAAAAATAGACATTTCAGATAATGCAGTAGGGGGAGACAGCGGCTTAGTGGTTAACACGTTTGCTTCACACCTCCAGGGGTTTGAATCCCACCTCTGCCCTGTGTGTGGAGTTTGCATGTTCTCCCCGTGCTTCAGGGGTTTCCTCCAGGTACTCCGGTTTCCTCCCACAGTCCAAAGGCATGCATTGTAGGCTGATTGACATTTCCAAATTGTCCGTAGTGTGTCAATGTGTGCGTTTGTGCCCTGCAATAGATTGGCACCCCATCCAAGGTGTTCCCTGCCTTGTGCCCCGAGTTCCCTGGGATAGGTTCCAGGCTTCCCCGCGACCCTGTGTAGGATAAGTGGTATGGAAAACGGACGGATGGATAATGTGGTGGTCTTGACACAACGAGTGAAATTAACACTTTTCTGTTGAGCATAGATATTTATATTACTACAGTTTGAGAGAAGGCATGATAAAGGTACCATTTATCCAAAAAAAAAAAAACCTGACGAATTGATGTAACTAAAATTGCATTTCTACTTTTAGTGTCTTGCCTTAAAATTCAGATCATATTGCTGTTCATTGTCTAAAGATTGTAGTGTATACCGTATGTACCTGCTGATCTCCGTAAGCAGGGAACTAAGAACAGACCTTTGGTTCATTTAAAATGTTCTTTATTTTTTATTTTATATGCCAGTTTTTGAATGCTCTTAATCAATGACACAGATTAAGTGGCTTGATGTATTGCAAAAAAAAGTGCCAGTGTTGCTAAAAATATGATTGCTATTAAAACAGTTCAGTGTTGTGAGCGTGATGGAGTCACGTGCATGTCAATCCCATGGGGAAAGAAGATGGAAAAATATAAAATCCTATATAATAACCTGCAGTGAGTGTGGTAAAAATCTGTATTTCGGAATAGCTTCTAAAAATACTTTGGATCAGTTAATACAAAATGTGTGTTCTTGCAGGCTGTTGCTCCTGTGTCTCCACAGCAGATGTCCATCTCATTTAATTGGCTGCACAATTTTCATTGAGATGTAGTTCTGCAAGAGCAAAATACAAATCATTAAGCCATTGTCATATGAGGGAAGCAACAAGCTGTCTTCACTATAACATAACACCGTATGATTTGGGAAACACTATCAGCTCTTTAATAGCTAAATTCAATCTTGTCCTTACCGGTAATGAATAAAGAAGGATTCCAAGGAAGAGCAGCACTAATAGCAATATAATCAAGCCAATAAACAGCCACTTGAATCTCCGCCACACAATGAACTTCAAGGTCTTGCATGGGTTGGTGAACCAGAAGAAGGAAGTTTCGGGTCGGCTAAATGAATCCAAAAATGATCCGTTACCAAATGTCAGCATTATATTAAACTTTACATACTTTGTCATAGCTGCTTGTGATTACTTGGGTGGGTTGAGCTTTGGATTCATGTTGGGTTCATCTCTGCCTTTTCCTGCTGGTCTCTCATCAGCCTCCTTCTCATTCACTATCTCCAGCGTCATCTCCACTTTCCCCTAAAAAGTAGTGTCATTTTTTAAAATTCATCTCTGATGAATTAGTGAATTACAAGGTCTTAAATAAATCTCATGTAAGCTATACATACACCAAGCTCCTTCTTTCCATCTTTTTCAAGGTAGCAGGGCCACCATCCTCTGACTGATTTCTGGGCAAAGAGGGACTTGGACTGGTCAAATTTCTGATGTGTTTTAGTCACATTATCCAGCATGTGCAAGCTGCATTTCTCAGGTGTTTTAGCAGGGGAGATGAGATTGTGCAGATTCAGTTCAACAGTGCCTGTTAAACATGGCAAATTAGCACCCTCTACCACATTTCAGATGTCTCGTACACAGAATAGGCAAGAAATCTTACCAAGGTAATCATCCAGGGAGAATTTATCGTTGTCCCATATCTGAATGATCAGCTGCGGTGGAATTCGGAATTCTGTTTTGTCAAGACTCCAAAAATGTTCCTGTTCAGACAGAACACCTTCTAAGCATTTTTACAGAACAACACTTCCTGGTATTCATCTTCATATACTAACTTTTGAATGTATTTTATGATTTACTAGGGAGCTGGTAATACGAGGCAATACCAGCTTTGTATTGGTATTGAAATGGAATACTTGTACTCTTACTTCATTACATTTCCAAGAAATGAAGCTTACTTTTTACTCCTTACATTATTACATTATAAACCTTCAAAGTATTCGTTCACAAAGGTCTCTTCTTCTCTTCCAGGCAATGACTGTGCATTATATATATCAATCGAATGGGCTCAGTTTAGCATCCAATCATTTCAGTTTAGCTTCCAATCAAGTACATCAATGCTATCAAAACTATCAAGAATCATGCCAATTTGTAATCTGATGTGACCTTATCAGGTGCTACACAATGAAGTTAGCAGTAGATCTACCCATTGAGGAAGAGCGCTCCTGGCATTACCTCAGTAAAATATTACAGTAATCTGGAATAAGCAAAGACTCATGTAAAATAAGGAGTCTGCTTTACCTCTCTAGAAGGAATGTACTCATTTTAATTTGAAAAAGCATGTTGAGGTACATTTCGCTAATTTGATAACATTACCTGGCTATAATTAACTAAGTTAGACTGTTTTCATTTTTGCTAATGCCAGGTTAGACTAGACTGATTCCAGTAACTAACATAACTGCCTAGGCAGCAGTCTTGCTAATGGTAAATATTGGTTATGTACTTGATATTTTACTTCAGGTTAATTCATTTGCAAGATATGTGATGTTAGTCATATGTATGAGCACCAGACTTACAGAGATCGAACGATGTTTTCAGGCAAAACAGTGTAGTTCTTTTATCATCTTATCATAAATCATCTTCTAACAGTTTTATATAACCAATAAAAGTTATCTTTTCATACCAAACATGATATTGACTAAATTTCATTTAATATATGAATTTAAAAGTAGCAACTTTTTATTTATTTATTTATTTTTTGGTTACTTTCAATTAAGTACATTTTTGGCTGGATCCTTCCACTTTTAATTAAGATTTTACCATGTTATCTATACTTTCACTTGTGAATAATTTCTCAGGACATTTTCCACCCCTGGTCTGGAACCTCAACATCAAAACACCCAGGATTGCAGAAAAATGTCCAAACGATTTTGGAAGACAAATCGGAGTCATAGTAGTGCAATTCTGGCAGCAGACAGCTATTCACTGTCAAGCTAACCAGAGTTTGTTAGTTTTCTTGTTTGTATTTAAGTTTATTGCCATACCAGCTTCACTGGCTATTTCATGGCAAATACAGATATTAATCAAACATTCAATAAAATTCAGCTTATAAAAAATCAAACACTTCTGTGCAACATGACAACTCTATGAAAGATTCTTTACATTTACTTTTGATAAAAATGAAACGTTTTCCTGGGACAATCTTACAAAACAAGTCTTTCAAAGTTTGTCCTGATAAAAGGCGTTGTCTCATGACATTAAAAATAGGGCAAGGGGTGTTACAATATTTACATTTTGGTGGTTCTACACACTTCAATAAATATCCACGGGACAGTCTGGTGTGGCCTGATACGGCACCAAGCTAACCAGAGCCAGCTGTGCTAAATAACACATAAATCTATAATCAGAGTATATAAATCAGTCAATTTATACTGTATACTCTCTATATATATATATATATATATATATATATATATA
>CM075014.1:7313163-7341305 GCA_037576675.1 Pangasius sanitwongsei | reverse complement strand
TAAATAACACATAACTCTATTATTAGAGTATAAATAACTCTCTATTTATAGTCTATACTATATATATATATATATATATATATATATATATATATATATATATATATATATATATATATATTATAGTATAATATAGTAGTCTATTTGTCACCTTTTCCCATAGGTTGCTGCATTACCTTTTTGGAAACCAGACACAGTTGCTCAGCAGGCAGGTAATCAAACTCAAAGACAAATCTCCAGTTGAAATTTCCATCACCATCAAGAGATCTGTAATGGACATCAGTCTTTTGCTTGTTCTCCTCTTTTCCTGCCATCCACCTGTGAATCAACATGCAGTCGAAACAACAGAAAATGTTGTTTCTCTCAATAAAAAAAAGCATTGATGACAGATCTATAAAGCAAGGTGAGGTTTTTGCATGTACCCCTTCACATAGATGTCACTCATACTCTCTCCAGTGATGCTGGTTTCATCCAAAATGACATTAGTGGTGTTCCAAATGATGACGCGCAAGATATGTCTGGTGGAAAAGAATGGAACGATGACTAGTTATTCGAGCACCTATAAGAAATGTCATTAATAGTCATTAAGAGTAACTTTTCCGTACTTTTTAGCCTTGCGTGGGGTAATATCAAAAGGAGGTCCAGGAAGTCCAAGGCTTTTGGGGAAAACATCAACCCACAATTGAAGACTTCCCTATAACAGACAGATTAAAAATACAAATTAGGGTTAGCATTCTCAACATTCTATCTATTTATACCACTGTGCTACTGAATTCTCAAATCTTATTGGTCAGAAACTCTGACAGTAGTGCCAGCTGTAATTCAAATCGCAGGTCTACATTAATGTGCTCGTTCTAATACGTTATCATTTGTACAGTAACAGCTAATTCACAGGGACCTGTATGGCAGATACACTACATAATCTAAGGCTGATAATAAACAGATTTAAAAATGAATTTTTTTAACAAAGAAAAACTGAGGCATTTTTTTTCTCTGTGGCTTTTTCATTTAAAATTTATGGACAGAGTCTGCAGTGTTAGTGCTTTGTAAGTGGATTGAGAGCATTCCAGACAGAGGCCTTTTGCATTTTCTGGTTTCTCAGTAACATAAGCTGCGTTTACTTGTGTTATTACCTTCGAAATTAGAGAAAACAGTGGCAGGTGAGGGAACAACTGTTTATAGCTGCTATATCGTAAGCTATAACAGGAGCTAACTTGTCTCACATACATTCCACAACATTAAATGACATGCTGTTCATTAATAAACAAATTAATTAAAAAATTAAGTTAAATTAATCTTTGGCAAATTGTTGTGGATATAAGAGGAATAAAACACTTCAGGATGTGCCTTTATTGGAAAATAATCAACTGGTGGTAACAGCCTACTTCACTCCACACTATCATTGATAATTTTCCTATAAAAGTATGCCCTGTCATGTTTTATTCTTTACATACTAAGTTACTTCCAAGATCTGTTCCAGTAACACGAATGTTCGGAGTGGTGCGTTAAGAGAAACTTATGTAGTAAATACCTGAGACAGAGTGGGTTGGAAGGTGCTGTAGAGTGTCCTGGTTTCCACATGCTCTGTAATGAGGCCTTGTGTCCTGAGAACATGCAGTGCGATCCGCTCACTCGGTGGGCCCAGGTGCTGGTGAATTTCTTTGTTAGCCTCTACAAATATAAACATTTTTTAGAAATAAATTAGGGTACAGAATGCTTTGGAAGGTTTAGCACACCAGTTAATAAAAAAAAAAAAAAAAAAAGTCACCAAAGTCAGAGAGCTGATATTCTTGGCCGTTGAAACTTAAGGTGTTCCCGTTGTCCTCAGACGAAGGAGGAGACAGTCCCTTCAGACGTGC
Source organism: Pangasius sanitwongsei (assembly GCA_037576675.1). NCBI lineage: Eukaryota > Metazoa > Chordata > Actinopteri > Siluriformes > Pangasiidae > Pangasius > Pangasius sanitwongsei. Next base: position 7,339,446 of record CM075014.1, on the reverse strand, counting down.
ATGGTTCTGAAGAATCTGCGACGGCTTCAGCTGATCTCTCCACTGATTTACCCCAGATCTATTCTCTCAGGAATAACATATCTGCAGGTTAGACACTCGTTCATGATAGTTTGATGGTTATTTTGATTAATTTGAAATATATTAAATACCAAACATATGTATCAAAAAGTAGTATTTTCCAGCATTTCAATCCACTAATATTATTATAGAACTCTTGCATAGGGTTAATTAAATAACAGGTCATGAATTACAATGAAATATTACTGACATTTATCAGACTGTTTATCAGCCATTTATACTGTTGTGGTATGAGAATATTATCAAGTGCTTATGTCCACCATTGTTTTCAAATCAGACACCGTAAGGACATGGTATTCCGTACATTTTTACTGGTTCCGTGCACTTTTTTGCAACTGATATCAGGTCTTACCTGTATTTCAAACCCTGATTTGTTCATTTCTGACCAATCAAATTCAAAATAAAAGGCAATATCTATAAGCCAATAAGACGGTATCTGCCTTGTCTGCACAAGGTGAACCATTTTGGTGGGTTGAATTGACTCCAAATCTTTGGGCCTGACGCCTAGTTTTTAGTGCATGGAGTCAGTTTTTCTGGGATTGATCTCAGCACCTTCGATATGAACCAAAAGCAGGATGGTGAATTGATTTAAGCAGGATGCAGAATGGTGACTTTAAAAAATCTAGATAAAAAATATATATTGTGTACATTACTAAAAATCCAACAATGTTATCAACAGTAAAAAAAAATAGTTTAACTATAAGCTAAGTGACGTAATGTGTGCCACAGTATGCTTTATAACGTAAACCAACTAATCCATGATAAAGTTTGTTGCAACCACTTTCTTATTGAGTTTTATCAATTTTGTCGAATAATTGTTGCAGCCCTATTTGAAATAACTGGAAGTTTTGCATATATGGTTTCTCACATGCAATAAGTCTGCGGCAGACCACAGTACGACCCAAAACGAGAAAGTAACCGGTTTTCCAGGTCAATCACCGTCTCTCCAACTTTCTCATCGCGAGTAAGCAGATCAAAGTCATAAACTGAGATCTTCAGGTCTTTGTCTTGAGGGAGGAAGCATGACATCTCAAACATTCTGTCAATGAGAAAATGAAAATGTGGTTAACTACAATGGCATGGTGAACAAGGACATGAATCACTGTAACCCTTTTAAAAAAATCACGCTACCTTCCAAACACTGGGTTTGTGGTATTTGGTATGTAATTGTCTCTGTCATCGATGGTCTTCTTTCCCAAAGTGATCTTAATGTATGGATCACACTACATAGAAAACCGTTTAAGCAACATTAAAAAGAAGTGTGTCATACAGAAATGGAAGAAAAATACATTTTGTGATTTAGGTGAAATGCTTACGCTGTGTTAAGGAGCATGACACTTACTAAACCGTTGTTGTCTTTGGGTTGCAGGTCAACCGCTCTGATCACGTAGATCCTGACGATACACTCCTGAGGGCCGCTGTCAGGAAGCTCTCTGAACTGCTGTGGAGGTGAGGGTATGGCCGGGTCATCTGAGAGCGGGTAGAGCTTGAAGGATCCCTGAAAACAAATGGTCATACAAACATACAGTAATTTAAGGAAAGTAAATGATTCTTCCTCTAGAATACGTTCTATTACCCTCCACACAACTTTCATCATTTATATGCAGAAGTTTTTTTTGTTTTTTTTTTACCTTAAATTCCCCGACAACAGATGGGTCGTCCTCACCGGTGTCACTCTTTCCACGGTAGAGTTTGAAGGTGTTACAGAAATCAGTCAGCCCCTTATAATCAGCTATATTTTCAAGTTCACAGTTGAACACCTGCAACAATATTCACAATTCAGCAACATTCAAATTTTTAAATAAATATCTGTGCTTAATTTTGTTGACCAAATATTAGTTTAAGTAATGTTTGAAGTAAGGGCATGTGAACATCTGAGTTGCATGTGAAACATCTTCTGAGAGAATTCCATCTTACATAAAATATCTGGCCAATATTTATCTGAGACACTCCTTTGACAAAGATAAATATTTAACGTACAATAACTAAGAGTTCAGAGATTACCTTCAGGGTGTCATAACCTTTCTGAAGGTATGGGCCACATTTCTCATGTTCCCCAATTGAAGCATAAAACTTACTCCACCAATCGATCGTCTCTTTCTCCTGTAATACAGTGTAGAGCAAAGAAACTTCAATTGCACTATGTTTGGAATACTGAGCATTATTCTAAAACTTAATGTGTAAAAAACTTTAAGTACCAACAAAAAAAATTCACCTTCTCTTGCTGCCAGGTTTGATGCCAAGAACAGAAAAAGAAGATCATGTTAAACATTAAATGAGCCAATAAAAAAAAGAGTAGCAATAATGTTGAAAGCAGAGACTCTGTGTCAGTCAGGTTTAAACTAAATCACTGTGCACAGCTCTTAATCACAGGAAGGTGAGCTATGAGCAAAGGACACAGACTCATTGCTAATGAGTGGATTCAGTGATTGCTCCCCATTTTCCAAGTGATCGAAGCGTTGAAATTTGGAAAGAAGAAAAATTATGTGATTTTTAGATTCTCATGAGGGGTTGAACAAAAAATTAAATTAATTTTCCAACTCGTTCACATCATTTATACCATACGTACACGGAGTAGAAAAGGTGGAGCCATTTTGTCAAACGCTGTTGAGATGCCGTGTATAAACTGAAAGTCACAATGCTGACAATGAAAACACGCTCACAGACACGGATGCAACAGGGGCCTAATAATAATCCAGGTTAAGTAATGAGTTTATGCCAAATACTCCCACCTGTGTTTCAAGAAGAGGCCTTTCCTCTATATTTATATGGAGCTCTTGAGGGGCGGCTGCCATCAAAGCCACTGCAGGAAAAACATATATGACAGCTTCACAGCAAAGTACAAAAACCACAACATACCATGTGTCTTTACAAAGAAACAGAGACAATGTGACTTTTAAATGATTAATATATACAAGATGGTACCTTTAGATGACATAGCTACTTCAGCCACGGTGCTATACGGGTCACATCTGTATTCTTCCAGTGAGTCAATGGTGCACTGGCCTACCACAGGCTTCCTCCCAAATGGCCTATGATCAATAACTTTCAGCACAATTGGAGGTGTGTACATCTCCTCTTTGGGCAAGAGCTTCGGGATCAGATAGCAGATGCCTTAGTTCATTAACATCAAAGCTGGTTTGTTCTCAAACAAATGCACAAAACACATCTTACCACTTTCAACTGGAGAACATTTCCAGGGAAATTGGGGCTCTTTTTCATGTTCTTGATGACTGCAGACTGAATCCTCTCACCTCCACACTCCACCACCAGGCTCGGGGAGGTCACAGGTGCCAATTGGTAGGGCTTCATGTTGCGCAAACCCCATGCCAGAATCTGCACAAATCACATCAGGCGATTAAAAAAGCATGACTAACAACTACAATGTTTTTCATAATCCGAAACAAGCTGTAGATCTGGATGTGGTTACAAATTATTCCAACTGATTAGAGAAGAGAATCCATCTTTCTACACGTTAATCAATTAACAAAATTGCTGCATATCTATGTTCAAAAGGATTTATAGCTCAGTTTACCTCTATGGCAGTGAGCTGCACTACAGGACGAACCCCCTGAGGCACCATGTATAGCATGTCTCCTCTCTTTGGTGGGACAAGGGGAAGTTCGGTCTCATTTCCCTGAAGAAAATGACAGAAATATCACATTACTACTACACAGAATTGTATACTTCTGTATGATCATGGCATTGCCATGACATTGCATGATCAACGATCATTGATACTGTATTAGCAGGAATTAGATACTGGCACCTTGTTCCTTAAAATGAGCTCTGCGGAAACCAGTATTTGTCCAGCAGGCACTTCCTTGTGCAGGACAGGGCACCAGAGAAGCTTAGGAGATGTATCTATGGCTGGGTTCAGTTTCACTAATGGCATGAGGCAACTCCTGCCCAACAGCTCATCTTTGCCCTGGAACATGCATGGTCATATTGAAGTATGTCCAAATTATGTCAAAGTTACATTACAATACAGTGCCTTGAATAAGTATACACCCCCACATTAAACTTTTCCAAATTTTGTTGTGTTACAACCTCAGCTGGACTTAACTGGGATTACAGGTCTTCACAGAAGAGCTCATAATAATTCAATAAAATTACATGTCTTCCTGGAAGGCCCCAGGGTTTGTTAGAGAACAGATGTAAAGAAACAGCATCATGAAGAACAAAGAGCTATCAAGAGTATCACTCAGAGTTTGGTTATCAAAAAAGTATCCCAAACTTAGAACCTCCCACAGAGCACAATTAAATCCATTATTTAAAAAAATGATAGAATAAGACACAGCCACGACTCTGCCACTGCCTCGAGGAGGGCAGTCAGAGAAACAACCAAGAGGCCATGGGTAACGCTTAACATTATGCTACCACCACCGTTCTTCACTGTCTGGATATTATTCTTGAGGTGGCGAGCAGTGTTGAGTTTCCTCTAAATGTAGCTAAGTGAAGTTCAAGGGTGAATGCTATCCCGAGGCACTGTATGTCCAAAGTACATACACCACCAATATACCATATATAAGATTATAAACCAGTCATAAAGACACAAACATTAGAATAAAATCTGTATTTTCATCTGTAATTTCCTCAGTATTTTTCACTAAGATTATATTAAACCTTGAATCTTATTGGTCAGAACGTGCCGATAGAAGCTCTGACATTAGCTCAGCTGTAAGGCAAATCACAGATTTATAGTAATGTGCTCATTCCAATATATTATCGTTTCTAGAGTAACACTTACACAGAGACTTGTATGTCAGACACCTGACATTAATAGATTAAAAAGCATAAAATTTTCATATGGTTTAGTTTTCAGTGAGTCTCCAGTGTCAGCGCTTTGTAACTGTCAGAAGTAAGTTTTCAGACACAGATGATATTCAAGATGGAGGGCTTTGCAGTTTCTCAGGGACATAACAAGCTGCATTTTTTTGGCTTATTAACATAATGAGAGAGAGAGAGAGAGAGAGAAAGAAAGAAAGAGATGTTCATAGCTGTTTTAATGTAGGTGAAATAATGTAGGAAATTTAGGAAATTTAATGTAGGAAACTACCTTGTTTCACAGATATCCCATTAAATATATATTAAGTATAACTATAAACAAAAAAAGGTATGACTTGACATTTGTTAATCAATTTAAAATTTAATCCTTGGCAAATTGCTGTGGTATAAGAGGAATAAAACACTTGGGATGTGCTGTTATTGGAAAATCATTGACCCCAGTGTTGATTATTTTCCTATATCAGCATGATTTGTTGTGTTTTATTCTTTACGTATTGGGTGTTTTGGGCTTTTTGGAATACTGGTTCAACTCCAACTTTTTAAAGTAGTTTAGGAAAATAAGGACAAACCACTTGGTCACTGTCGAATATCTCCAACACAACTTGAGGTGGGTTGCGTGCAAGGATTTGAGGATCCCCATAGATTTGCACTCTGTTGAAGATAAGAGTTTGATCCCAGGTTGGGTTCAAAGTGGACTTGACTGTTTCTGTGGTCTGGCTCATGTGTAAAAATGACACATGCACATATGGATCTGGAATCAAACCAAAAAAAAAATGTAAAAAAAATCAAGGACCATTACAAAAAAAAAAAGACTTAATTGACATAAAAACAACAATAACAAAAAGTCAGATAGTGGTTCGCTAACCCGAGAAACTATCTTTGTCCAAGGCAAGCAGGTTTCTGGCCTGGTAAACGTAGACCCGTAGGTGGTATTCATAGGCTCCTGCAGCGATAGAAGATTGGAAATGATTAAAATACACATATGAGCGGATGAATAGGAAAGGCAAGCTATTACCGTTTACACAGAACATAAATATTACTTAGTACAGTCTTAAACTAAATTGAATAAATTACATTTTTAAAATAGAGAATATCAGTCTTTTTCATGAAAAGTAACTTAAGAGTTAACATCATATTACTTACGGTCAAATGTACATGACACACTGGGTGTATTGGCTCCAAACAAGTTAGTGGCATCTGATTTTGAACCCTTGTCATCCCCCTTTGCTTCCATATCAATTCCCTGTAAAGTAAATCAAATACAAATCCCTAAGATATAGAATATTTCTTATAAATGAATTAAATTAATTGATTTCTTTCAGGAACTTACACAGTGTAAATTAGTGCTGACAGCTTCATTAAACGTACTCACCAGTGCCCCCTCTAATTTAAAGATGGCTGACGCCCCGATGCTATCAGAAGGTTCCATCTTCCTTCTCCAGCGGCGTCGGCGAAACGTATCAGAGGAGCGCTCCTTTTGGTGGAACTTCCATCCAATAAGAGAAGAAAACTCCCAACCTTCTGGATCTCCTGTATCTTTCTTCTAGTAAAGAAAGGAGCAATACAGAAAGGAAACACAATAAACTAATTAGCCATGCTCAAAATGTCAATCCATATTTAATAAGAATTTATTATTGGGTAAATAATGTGATTAAACATCTGATTAAATTGTATTTTACTATATAGCTGATATAGCATACCTCAGCGGCTGAGGCACTACCGGCCACCTTTTTGCGCGGTCGGATTTTTCTTCTACGGCGATGGACATGGTACATTTTCTCAGCTGCCACCCATGACCTAGGCTTATCATCAGGAGGAATCGTGATGCCATATTCCCAACCTTCGACCAAATATTCACACTCATCAACTCATGCAAAAACACCTTCTCAATACAGACAAACCAGCTAGCAGACTAGCATAACGAATTTTTTGAAGTCCTCCTGCAACTATCTATGTAAAGAGGCTAACCTCTCTCATCCACTGCCCTTTTTTCATCAAAGGTCCATTCATCCACCCATTTCCATCCACGAGGGCACTCTATCTCCTCTGGGGGATGAGCCTTCTCTCCATTCTGTAAGCAGGTACTCTACTCAGAATTCTCAAAAAAGTTTGTCAGGTCATTTATAGTTATTTCTACATCAAAGCAGTCCCTTGAAAACATTCGGCACATTTTACAATATGGCAGTGTCCAACTATTAAAGTCTAAAGTACTGTATATTATATGTGTATACTGATATTCGTACCACATCTGTATACGGTTCTGACGCTGCTGCCCACTCTCCTCCAGGATAACGAGTCTGATTCTCGAAAACTTCGTCCACAAACTCACTGTGTCCTGCATCAGCCTCCGTCAGCAAACTATCGCACATATCACAATACAATTACAGCAAGGATACTTGTCACTAATTATGAAATTATACACTGCACCCTTCAAATCGAGCTAACCATCAAGCTAACCTATGTACCTTTTCTCTGGATCCACGAACCAGTCACCTTCCCATTGCCAGCCTCCAGGGGGCATAAAGTACTCCTGCTTCAGTTTCACTTTGCCAGTCACGTCAGAGTACTTAGGGCGATTCAGCAGACCCGAAGTACCCCACTTGCCCAACATTTTCGCCTGGTTCTCATACTGTCAAAAAGAAAAATGCTTTTTTCTAATCTATCTTTTCTCAGGCAGCCTCACTGAAGAGTGAAGGCGATTGGGTAGAATATAAATACACACCTAAAAGAAATAGAAATGGATTTACCAGTTCTGCAAAAACATTGAATGTTCCCTCAGCATAAGCATTGAACTTTTTCTCGACTGCAACTAATCCCAGCCACATATTCACCCGTAATTGGGCCGGGATCTTGGAACCCTTGTTTTTATCCATTGGGTACTGCAGAAGAAGACAGTCAGCTTTACAGGACATAGTGATATACCGAGTCAGGTTCTAGCCGCTGCTATTAGTCCTCATCCATTTACATGAGTACGTAGAGTAAAAGAGTAGCACAAATGTGCAACATTATTACTTTAGCAGTAGTGTTCTAATAGCATAATAATACCTTTAGAAAGACAGTCTGGGTTTTTCCACAGTACTGGCCACATGCCTCCTCGCTGTACACTGAATATAGAACTTGATGAGCTGGAATGCGACTGTAGGCCACCCGTTTCTCTCCTCTCAACATCCAGATAATCACATCAGGCATGCTGTTCTGGGGCTGTAGAGAACATATAAAACTCACCTCAAGATTTATATGAACAGCAAACACAATTCACATTCTGATCATAGTGTAGATTTAGAGCAGTAGAGTAAATTGTGTGAGGATAAGATCAAACATAAAAAAGAAATAGCTGTTTAACAGGCTCTGAAAAAGTAACCACCTCCTCAGCCAGTTGTTTAAGTTTGTCCAGACAGCCATCAATGGTGGCTACACTTTCCGTAATGTTAGCACTCTCCTGAAACAAGCACTCAGCTGTGGTCAGGATGCTCTGCAAGGTGCTGTCTCTTAGCTTCTTAATCTTGATGTCCAGGGCTGTGAGGTTAGCCTTACCCTCCAGGTCTGGGAGTTTCAAGCTAAAGGGATTGATTTTGGACTTAGAAACACTGATGGCAAACCTTCATATCAGTCAATCTTCATATGATGATATCAATAATATGTGTAAAAACCCTAATACTTAAAGCATAATGTTGTGCAGAAGGAAATGAAAATAACCTCACCTGCTGATGTCCTCCATGAGTTGGCTTAAAAGCTTGTTCCAAATCTCAAACAGTTTTGCGTCTGGGACTTTAGCCAGTACTGCGGTTTTCAGCTCGGTGATGTTTTCTTGCTGAAATTAGTGAGCAGATTATGCCAAACTGTTTACAATTCCAGTTAAAATCAGAGAAACTGACGTTACCTGAAATCTTGTTTGCATGTGTGTAACCAGGCAACAATATACATACCAAACGGTTTGCAATGTGGAGAATGATGTTAACAGCATCTAAGCGATGACTGATATCCTCCCAAAATGACATCACAGCAACAACAGGCTTTGTGTCAGCCCAGGGCAAGTAGTAGTACTGATTACCTATAAAGCCAGAATGGAGAGGATCATTAAGCTGGAGCCAACCTGATTTTACAGTGTATTCAAGATGTACTCAAGTTTATACTCAAGCTTGTAAACCTATACTTTTCTCATATTTAATATTTTTCTTTATATTTTTCTTTATATACAGTACTGGCGCAAAAGTCTTAGGCACACGCAAAGAAATGCTGTAGAGCAAAGATGCCTTCAAAAATAAAGAAACTAAATGTTTCTACATTAAAAAAAATACTATAAAGAGCAGTAAACAGTAATAAATGAAACACAGTTCTTCTGGAGACTTTGACTGTCACACTTGCTTCTTATTTTTGCAGAAAAACCCAGCAGTCTTCATTATGTTTTTTTTTTTTTTTGTCTGGAAAGTGGTCTCTTATGTAATACTCTGCTTTCTTTACTGACATACAAACATTTTTCTGTAACATTTAATTTTGTGCTGGAAAACTAATGTTTGGAAATCTAATTAAAAACAATAGGGTGCCTAAGACTTTTGCACAGTACTGTATACTTTTATATATAATTATGTATATATTTTACTTTATATTTAATATTTTTCTATATTTTCTTTTCTGTGTTGGAGCAGTTGTACAAAGCATTTCACTGCAAGTTGTACTGTGTATGGTTATGCATGTGACAAATAAAAATTTGAATTTGAATTTTTTTTTACTCAGTATACTCAAAACCACCCTGATTCAACAGTAGACTTGCTGTATACCCTGGTTCCACAGTATCCTCTGAGTATACTCTAAAAACCAAACTGATTCATTGGTATCCTCTGAATATTCTCTAAAAACCAAACTGATTCATTGGTATCCTCTGAATATACTCTAAAAACCAAACTGATTCATTGGTATCCTCTGAATATACTCTAAAAACCAAACTGATTCCAAAGTATGCTCTCAGTATACCACAAAACAACCCTGATTCCACAGTATCCTCTGAGTATACTCTAAAAACCAAACTGATTCTATGGTATCCTCTGAATATACTCTAAAAACCAAACTGATTCCAAAGTATGCTCGCAGTATACCACAAAACAACCCCGATTCCACAGTATGTCCTCAACATAATATGTATGATACCAAAATGATTCCACAATATGCTCTCATAATACCCGAGAGCATCCATGATTCCACAGTATACTCTCAATATACTCTGAAACCAACCTGATCCCACAGTATGCTCTTAGGATACCCCAAAACACCCCTGATTCCAAAGCATGCACTTAATACACCATGAAACCAAACTAATTCTACAGTATGCTATCACTACACTGCAAATTTGCCATGACTCCACAGTATGCTCCAAACCACTTTGATTTCACAGTATACTCTGATTATAAATTAAAATGACTCACAGAATGCTCTCAGTATACTCCAAAAGCACACTGATTCTTGAAGTATGTTAATATTATACTCTAAAACATTTTAATTCTGCAGCACATTTTAGGATACTCAGAATCCATCTAGATTCCTCAAGGGGAATTGTACTCAGTACAATACTCAGTTTCAGTGTACTCAAAACCTGATCTGAATCTGATTCTTTGTACATCAGTCTATTTATTGTCTTTACCATCAAACATGGCACAGCTGTATTGAGTGGTTGAAGCGAGAGGTTTGCATGTAGAGTCCAGCTTGTTGCCATAGTTCCCAATGCTAACTTCAAACTGAATAGGCTCCCCGGGCTCTTGTATCATGGTGGCACTGTGGAACACAGCACACAGGCAGTACTTCCTCCTTCGCTGGTATTTCTGTTAAATAAATTAATGAATGAAAATGACATGCAAATGTGACATGCAAAACAGACATCAGGATTATCACAAACGCTTGACTGATGTAACCACCTGAGCAACCAAGATGTCATCATTTGATATGGCCTCCACATCCTTCTCTGCCTTTCCCTCAAGCTTAGTGGAAAGCTCGACAAGAACCCGTCCTCTGTAGGCTGCCCCTTCCCCCTTTGAGAAACATTTAGAACATTGTTAAGTGAAATAAAAGTTGTCATTTGAGAAAGGCTGACAGGAAATCTTGAATGATTATCATAAAATACAACTTTAAATCATTAGTTTATTTCAAAATGTTTCGTTCTATTGAGTACAGTAACTGTAAAATGTGACATATGATGACAACAATCGCAAAAAAAGCTGTCAATATTAACAAGAATTTCATACTTGCCTTTCCATAGTTAAGGTCTTCATAAGGATCTATTAAACCTGTAAACTCCCTTGGGCTGCCATAAAGGTTAATGTAGCTTGGGCCAAATGCAGGCAGAAAGCCAACCTCAGACTCCCCAGTTTCTCCTGTGAGAATGACAGATCTGTTAATTGAACTTAAAATGATGACAGATGAAGGGTTAGCTGAGTTATTGCATTCCAGTGAAGGGTGTCTGGGCGGAGATGTTACAGACATGACAACATTGTTGCAGGTATAGAACAGTTTAAACACTTTGTTAATGCTTAAGCCATTCCAGAGGGTTATAAGGGTTAGACATGTTAGTTGATTGAGCTATGTTGTATAAAGATTAGGAATGCCATATCTAGATGGATAATACTAATTAGCACAATACAAAACTACTTAAATGTTATATACTGTGAATAACAGTATTTTCACAACTCCCTTATGGATATTGTATATCTGTCAAGATGCGTTATAGAAGGAGAAAGGCAACAAAGGGTGTACGGTTAATAGTCTCCAACTAAACAGGACAGTCCATGTTTAAAAGCAACACAATATAACAACAGAAGGTTTAAATATATAAGCCCATGCAGTGCAGGTAACTTGCTTAATAAAGCAAATAATATACGGTATAACTGCAACCCTTTCTTCCGGGTATATGACATAACAATATATAGTTATCTATGTGTCATAGTTATAGAATAATACTAACAAATACAAAACAAGCAAGCAAAGAAACAGTAACTGACAAATCCTTTTTTTTTTTTTTACTGTGTGTGTAACTGTTATGAACAGCATGCACAGCACTATGGAAATACTGAAGGGATGTGAACCTATTTAACCTGTATATCCTGGAAACCCATTTCCTGGATCCTCCTCTACTACAGCAGAACAAAAAAATAGGAAATACATTTGAAAAGGAAACCCCAGAACAACCCGTATCATTACAGTACAGTACTCCAACTAAGTTCATACACTCTATGATATATATCTATGATATAATTCATACTGCACCCTAAATGCCATACCTTCGACTTCACCACCAGAGGACGCTATTGAGGTCAGATTCAAGAATGTAGTGCCTATGGCATCATTTCTTGTGAGGCGATCCCTAAAGAGGGGGAAGGGATTGAGAGACACAGTCAGTTAAAATGAGCTAGCATGTGAGTCGAAGTGCGTGGCAGTCACAGCCCAGCACTGGATCTCCTCAGATTTTCCACAGTTCCCTCAGTGGGCTTTAGCAGAGGAATGCACTGCTGGAGAGGGAGGGGAAGCACCGCACTGACTCATGCAGTCTGCCGGGATCCACCCAGCTTTCACAATCTCCCATTACAAAGTCCTGGAGTGTTATGTTTACGACAGAATCCCAAAGCAACACTATAAGCATGCTCCATTTTCTTGTCTCCTCTACAGCCTTGCCAAACAGACACCAGCCAAGCATGTGTTAAAGGAACTCACCAATCAAATACAGTCAGTTTGATCCGTTCACACATAGACGGAAACTACGGATAGGGGGAAAAAAATTCCGTTCAGAGATTTAGATGAAACAAAAAAAAAAAAAAATCCTGCATATATGGAAACTACAATGCTGCCCATCATTACTACCTTAACCTGAAGATTAAGCAGCTGGTTCCATTCAGGGTTTGCATTCGTCTCAATTACTTTTGTGCATAGCTGTGGAGAAAAACAAAGAGCAAAACTCAAAGATATATTACACCCAAAGTTTTCTCATTTGAGAGTAAAATTTCTGATGTTATACCTTCTTCCCAGCGAACCAGGCCTCGACGAATGGATCTACTAGATTCTTTTTATTGCTTTCTCCTCCAAATGCCTCTTTCAAAGATTGAGTGATGGAGTCATCCACTGAAAGTGAGAACATTATCAATAAACTGTGTGAGGGATGATACAAAAAAGCTGACAGGACTGATATGAGTGAAAGAATGTTGTTCAGTTCCTGTATACAGCAAGATGTGCTACATGAAATGGGGTAGAGCTGCAGGATAAAGGCTAAAATAGACAATGTTGATGACATTACAGCGCTGCTGAAATCTCAAATATGATTGGCCAGAAGGTTAATTATTAATTATTAGTGATTAATTGTCTATTACATTTTCTATGCTAATATATTTATATCAATGTACTTTAACATGTTATCATTTCTATAGTAAGAACTGACACACTCCACATAAATGAATTCAAAAACATGTATATGTGATCATGGTGATCTGGTGAGGCTTTCTGTGAAATGTTTGTTTAACATTTTTGGAAGGAGTCTCTAGTGTCAGTGCTTTGTTACAGTCAGAATTAAAGCTGTAACTTGTTTTTGTCTTATTCACTTCAAGAGAGTGAAAAAAGAGAAGTGAGGGAACAACTGTTTAGAGCTGCTATAACATATGGAATAACAGGACCTACCTTGTCACATGGATATTCCATAATAAATAATATAAAAATGTTTTAAAAATCTAACTATAGATAGATTAAAAAAGTGTGACGTCATTCTTTAATAAATACAAATTTGTAATTGATGGCAAATTGCTGTGGTAAAACATTTCCAGATGTGCTGCTACTGGAAAATAATCAACTTGATAATTTGAATGAATGTTTTTTTTCTATATCAGCACACCTTTTGTGTTTTATTATGCTAAAACAGGACTAAACCAAATGTTTGTGTAATATAAGGCTTCAAGCATGGTCATGAACCAGGTATGCTCCAGATGTTCCCCATTACAGACATTACAGCATTGCAAGAGGTACAGAAATATCGGTTTATAATGGTGTGCTGTGAGATTCTCACTTACTCTGGGGGACATCCTCAGCACGAAACACTTTGAGCTGCAGCGTAACCCATCTCAGTGCAACTCCAGCTGGCAGCAGAAGATTACTCTCTACATCATCATTATCGCTGTCCTTCTCCCTCTTCTCCACCTGTCCAATTAGGCAGGGATACTGTCACTCTGTCCCACTCATGAGGCCTACTGAGCATCTTGGAATGCACCTACATTTGTTCCTGTGTTATCCTTCATAATCATACCCTGACATACCCTTTGTCAATTACTGTGTTATTCTTTAAAACAATAGTAAGGAAATGCAGACATAATCAGACAAAATGAGTACCGGAGGATCGTCCCCGGTCCCCACGATGAACATGCTGACTTTCAGGTAGCCCTTTGCTCCAGAGCTCGAGTCATCAGGGTCATTTAAAAGCAACCATTTCCTCATGACACAGTGAGCTACAGTCAACAGTAAAAAGCACACACGATGTCACTGTTCGTTAAAGTGAATATGAGTAGGAATACATAAGTCATGCTGCGAGTGGGGAATTTCAGAAACATACCTGGTTCATCGTAGATGTAGCCGACATCAATCTGAGGCGTTAAGGAGAATAAAACAAATTAACTTTAATGTCATAAACCTAGTAGTGCAATTCACTCTTTTACACTACTGTGTATATAGTAGTGTATGTGTATATAGAGTACCTTAAACTCTCCCATAAGACTGTCAGCCCTCAGTGATGAAGAGTTGTACACCTGTAGCAGGAGAGAACAGCTTTTTTTTTTTTTTTTTTTTTTTAAATCATGGATATGGTAGAATTTGTACATATATCTACTAAAGAAGCTATTAAGCTTAATGTGACGATTTGATGACACTCAAAGGAGGTCTGAATTCTCCCGAGGTTCCTTGTACTACAATACAGATACAAGTAAACATATAATAGTTGTTTTAAAGACAACACAACAACACAATAAACTTCCAATGAATGTGATATGATATTTTCATGTCAGCACATTCCTATCTGAATCGTTTGTACTAACCCGAATGCTGACATGTTGGTCGAAAAGGTCTGATGGCAGCATGTGGACATTGTAGAAGAACATCTGCAAAAAGTTATAATAAAAAATAATTGTTTATTTACCTAGCACATTGACAAAGAGAAGAGTTTACTCGCACGTTTATGTACATCCTAGCAACCTCTTCCTGTCAGTAAACATTTATGTCAATACCTCATCAAAGAAGGGGTTATTTCCTCTTTTGATGCGAGTTCTATGGGTCTCTCCACAAACATGTATTTTCACAACAGGCTTTATGTTGTTTCCAGGCAACTGACGACCCTCGATGATCCGGACCCGGATCTTGATAATGGAATAAAAATCAGATCACTTACAAAGCACACGTCAGCGTTTACTTATTTCAGTGCTTTTGATTTCAGCCTTGGAAAAAAAAGGAACTGAGGCAGTACTAAAGTGAAATGGCACTGATTTAGGAATAAAGTCCTTTCTTATGCATGGTGTGGAAGCCACTATACCTGGAAGTCTTGCGGTTTGTTGGATAAAGGCCGCTGTTTTCTGGCCCTCCGCTGAGATTTTTGGCCCGGCTGAGCGGGAGATGATAAACCCCCCGTATCAGTGGCATCTTCATCTCCATCAGCCCCACCTGCTCAAGGGCAAAGCCACATGTATTCTTTACACTGCATTAACATTAAAACAAGGGGTACATTTACATGTATGGCGTTTTTCAGACGCCCTTATCCAGAGCGACGATCTCATTTTTATACAACTGAGCAGCTGAGGGTTAAGGGCCTGGCTCAAAGGCCCAGCAGTGGCAGCTTGGTGGTGCTGGGATTTGAACTCATGAGCTTCCGATCAGAAGTCCAACAGCTTAACCACTGAGCTACCATTTCCCGATATATACTTATATGTACGTATATGTACTGTCAACCTCAGTGAAGAGCACATGGCAAGCTACTCCTCAAACAAACACAAATAAAATTGTTTGCACAATACACTTTCACTGTGTCACATCATATAGCACTGAAACAGCTCAGTTATACTGTATGCTGTTAACTCAATTGCGGCTTAAAATGAATTTTAGACATCAGCTCTTTAATCACGTGACCTATTTTTATACATCACCTCTTTAATCATTGCCTAATCAAAACACAATCCAAACTACTATGCATTATTGAAACCGACATGGCACTAATGCCAACGCCCCAATATCAGCTGATAAAGAAATAATGGAAACTTGTTCAGCAGACTGAGACTATGGTGACGCTACTGTAACACTCACTGCCTCAGTGGCATGTGTCCAACGTTACGCCTCTCCACAATTCGACTCACACGGACTCAGTTACCGGATCACCTGTTTTCTGTTTTTGTTTAACACAGTATACAGCCTTTGTGTTTACTCTGCTGTAGCTTGCTCTTGCTTGTATTCATACTCCTTTCTTCGTAGCTTGCCCTTCTGCCTCATTGCACTTATAACCCTTTTTTTTGGTATATATTAAGATCTCTAAGATCGCCTAAATGAAGTTTCCAATTACCACTATTTACATGGTACCTTTTATAAAACTGTTCTAATCAAGTAATACAACTTTTTTTAAAAAAAATATTTCGCAAAGAAAATGACAAAATTTGCCAAAATGTTCTTTTAGAAGGTACAGAAATTATGGAACAATCATCAGGTTCAATTAAAAATAAATTACTATTTAACTAATGGGTAACAAGTAAGTTTTCTGCCTGTACACTTACATTTTTAATTTTCAAAAGTCTTTAAAAAGTGAAAGAAAGCAGTGGGTATCTAAGCTGTAGGTGTTGCCAGCTACACAAAGAACAGAAACAACAAAAAATAATTATTTTAGGAGCCAGTATCCTCCTGTTAAACACAATAAAAATCTATCTTGGGAGCAAAAACTATGGTTTAACATCCGCTCCTTCAGGCGAAGGCATAAACAGGATAAATAGCGCATAGTTCTGACCCGTTTTCTACAAAGGTTGGAGGACTCAATTTAAATCTCCTTCTTTCTGTCAAAACTACGCTAGAAGGTTCATATGAGGTTCATGAGCTAATACTGGCACTTGCATTTGTGCAAAAAAAAAAAAAAAGTTCAATTACCAGAACACAAAACGGAGACCATAGTAAACATTATGTTGGTAATATGATATTGGGTTTGATCCAATGAATGGAAGATACCACTAAATGTTTGAAAACTAGTTGAACGACATTCCACGGAGAATAGAAGCTGCTTTGGAAAAAAAAGATCCAACATCCTATTGATCTATCCTTATATTTTTGTTGCTTTTGTGTATATCAGTAGCAATTCATAGAAGGACAGAAAAAATTCCAGACTGACTGAAGTAACACATACCTGCATTTCCTGCCACACCACCATCGTGTTGATCGTTTGGGTTCGGAGGAGTGTTAGCTGGCGGTTCATAACCAATTAGCAGATCGATCGTGGCCTACAGTTAGAGAGATTAAGAACATTAGGTTTGTTTTCTCCCAGGTGCTTTAGGAAATTCTATGTTTATAACATGTACAACATTTATGAACACGGCAAGTAAGGTAAACTATAAGCGGAAAGCAGTTTTTTTTACAAAGGTATACACGATAAAAATGAAGACGTTCGAGCACTTACTCCAATATTTTGCCCACTGTCATTGGCTAAAGCCAAATTTTTTGAAGGGAGGGACTTCACTTGACCGCTTGCTAGGTCATTCAAGTAGACTTTTGCAGAGCCAATAAACCTGTAACAAAAGGTCAGATCAAATCAGATCAAAACCTGGAGATGTTTGAGTCAGTGAGGAGAAGGAGGTCATTTTCCAACAGACTCATTCAGCTCTGCTGCCATAAAGAACGTTTTAGGAAATCAGTCTTACCTTTCACTATAACACTGTACAACAGCTCATCTGTACATCCGTACACACTGTTTGTCACACATATGTTGTATATATTATTCACTGCCATTTTTGCACACCTGTTTTTATTGCTTTTTTTTCTATTTATTACTATTACTCTTTCTGATATACATATCTTTATTTAATATTCAGTGTGTTTTTTTAGATCTGCAATTCTGCTTTTAAATTTATTGTTATTCTTTATGTTGCTGTAACATAATAATTTCCCTCATGGGACCAATAAAGTCTATCTATCTATCTATCTATCTATCTATCTATCTATCTATCTATCTATCTAATTTTGCAGTGATTGTGTCGACTAACAAATCATGTTCGATGAACACAAAACTACTAAACCTTTTATATGAGGGTGAGACAAATGAAATCCTTATTTTATTTACATTGTTTATTGCAAATTGGTGCCACAAAACTGTCAGGTTTAAGGCAGCAGTAGAAGGAGCTACTGAGAACAATGGACCAGTACAACATTTTTAAATTTTACACCTACGAATTTAATTTTTACTAGCGAAACACTTATTGTTTCTCAAATTTGTTGCACTTTTACGGTTCTCATTTGACTGACCCTCGAAATTTGGCGCAGCACTGCCTGATAAGACCAGGCCACGTGTTAATGATGTAGAGGGGAAACGCCTAGCATTCCGCTGAAAGCTCCGGACACAGAGGCCAAGGAAAACTGAGATTTGCACTCTCTACATTCCATAAAAATCAGGAATTAGAGAATGACTGTCACAAGGGCAAAGCTGAGTTTAACTGAAACCTGACTCCCATATAAAAAACTGCCTTTGTGTGCTTTGTGACAGGCAAAGAGGAAACCTCCTCCCAGTGCAAACACTCATCTAGCTCACTAAAGACATACAGGCTTTCGCCAACCCATCATCACAAGTATTACAAAGCTCCGCCAGTTTTTGCTGCGGAGAGAGAATGTTTGCCACGGAATATTATGTGCATACTGGGAGTGCTTCATTTACAAACACTGACTTATCCTTAACATACGTGCTGTGGATATTTACATGCTAGACTGCCTTAAGTCTAACTACCCACATTTTAATTAATTGTTAGTCTTGGTATGACTAATGTTTGTTAAACTCCATTGGCATGTGTTTTGCTGGTTTGAAAATTAAAGAGGCAGTGAAGAATGAAGAATTGCTTTTGTGTAGAGCACTTGTGATGTTAATATTATACTATACTAGCAGAGGTAATATTATTTCCAGTGTATGATAATTGAAATAATTTGAATTTGCTCTTGGAATACAAACATTATAATACAATATTCAATCTTAATAAAAAAAATTCGATGCAGTATGTCTAAGTAAAGATATACACAGGTGACAATTCAAAGGGAAAAATCAAATAAGGTGCTAGTAAGTTGTTGGGCCACCACGAGCTGCCAGAACAGCTTTAATGCACCGTGGTGCAGATTTTACAAGTCTCTGAAACTGTACTGGAGTGTTGAACACCATTCTTCCAAAACATATTGCCTCAGTTGGCGTTTTGAGATCTAGTGATTGTGAAAGCCGTAGTATATAATTTACATCATTGCAGAGTCAACAAAGCATTCAGCGAGCCCTCGTGCACTGTGGATGGGGGCGGAGTCATCCTGGATGAGACCACGCCCATCAAGATTAAAATGTTTCATTGCAGGATAAAAGCAACAACTTTGTATTGATTTGCAGTGAGACTCTTCACTCTAAGGGGACAAGTGGAGACAAACTGTCCGATCAAAATTAAAGGCCCCCACAACCAGCATTACATTGCTACCGGTAAATTCAGTTATCATAAAAGTACACATCAGTTTCCTATAACCAAACATGCAGTGGTATGCTCGAAAAGTGTAATATCGTGTCAATATAGTATACATACACTGATCTCAAATTTTTATATAACAATAAAACAGAAGCATATACTGTAGTTTGCTATAGTCCCAGTCCAAATCTATGATCCATGTCAGTGTGTGCAAAAGCCTTGACTGCACCCTCCAACACAAACACTCCATATCAATCAATGTCCTGCTTGCATGCTCATGATTCAGTCACTGATCCTGAGGCAATTCCTGGTTGCTTGCTCTGCTAACCTGTTTGTCACTAGGTTTTTCTGGATGCCAACATAGTAATGCAACATGTTTATACCGCAGTGTTGATTCTGATTCTTCAGAATGTGACAGTTTTCAGCTTTGTAACAGTCAGTAAACATTTGATTTTTTTTTTCTGCAACAGGACCAGCTGCATTTTTGACTTAATAACTTCAAGCGAGAAAGAAGAAAGGCTGGCGAGGGAATGAGTGATAACAGGAACTTGTTTCAGGGATGTTCCACAACATTAAACTGATTAAAAATGATGACGTATAATTTTAATTATCTAAAAAAATGCACCTGCCTTCAAACTGCTGTGGTATAAGAGGAATAAAACACTTCAAAATGTACAAATGTTAACGGAATATAACCAACATTGGAGTAGTAATGGCTTACAGTTTCACACCACCCAGTCACTGATTATTTTCCAACAGCTTGCCCTGTTGTGTTTTATTCCTTACTTAACACAATTGAGTGTTAAGTAAGGAAACAGCATTTACAGCATGGAAACAATGACAGCTGCAGGAAAGTTTGAAATGTTTGGGCACGTAGGAAGAGCTGTTGAGACGCTCTAACAGCTCTTTCTGTCTGCAAGTCTGACACAGCTAACTGCACAGCGAACAATAATGAACTGTATTATGAAAATGTGGGAAGCTCTTCTACGTGGGTTACACACGGGCACAGTGTTCTCCTAAAAATTAGTTCCTCATAACAGCAACAGGGGAATCATTATACAGAATTTGCACAGTGAACTTGGACACCATACTGTTTTATCATGATAAGGGTGGTGGCTTTTTTTCCTCTCTCTCTCTCATTTGGTTGGACAATCAGCACAGTGCAGACTCTTTCCTCTCACACTCTATATGCTTTATATAACTCTGTTCCACCCAGAGACTACACACTTTATGTGACTAATCTTACTTCAACATAGCACACAAGCATCTAAAGCAAACAGAAGACGACCTAGATATTTAACACGCACTGTACAAAAAAACAAGCGCTCATGGTATAAAGCAACAGGCGAATAAACTCAAAGTAGCAGCAGGATGCTGCTTAATCTCAATTTGCCGGTTTAAAACCTGTTTAACTCTGACTACCGGCACGGGACATTAGCATTATGCACTAAACAATGATTTGAATGAAGCTCTTATCCAGTCACCTGCTGTATGGAAAACAAGACTCTGTACGCAAAAACATATTAGAGTGAGATTTACTCAAGAAAAGCATGGTACAATTTACTAAACGTTTTTGGTACATTTAACTAAGCATATTTGAAGTAAGGTTTACATGTCACCAAGATTATTCTCATAAAAAATGTAAGTAAATTTTAACTAGCAGGTTTTTATAAGTAAGTTTTCCTCAACCTTGAGTTAAGTTGCACAAATAACACAAGTAAATCATGCTTTTTCCCTTTGTTTTAAGAAAATTATATTTTACTTTTCTACTTCATGCAAGAGAGCTCAAATGAACTACATAAAAAAAAATAAATAAATGAAAACACGTTATCTAAAACCTATCATTACTACTTAATGGCCACAAACACCTTTAACGGTTCCAACCAGAAATAACACTCCAATGAGTAAATGCACTTACATCAGCCTTCATGAAGGCTGAACTGGCAGAACTCAAGATAACTACTTCATTGACTTAGGCACACACACACAAACCATACACCTGACTGAAAAAAACAAAAAATGTTTAAAAGAACCCATCCATAATGCTCAAAATTAGATCATTTTTTTTAGATCATCAAGTGCAAATGCATAAAATGCAAAACCCACTCCCCCCCTTCCACTTTAGTAAACATTACTTCGTTTTCTAGTGTTGTGAGCACTTGCAAAATAATATTAAACCCAGTAAAGTAAGTAAAATATACACTTCATGTTTTAGCCACATATTCACATTAATTAATTTAGTACAGAATTTTAAACAATTAAGTGATTAAGTAATTCTAATACTTTGCTTTTTTGTGTAAAATAAAATCACAGATTTCCATCCATTATCTGTACGTCTTATACTATGCAGGGTCACGGGGTAACCTGGAGCCTATCCTAGGGGACTCGGGGCACAAAGCGGGGGACACCCTGGACAGGGTACCATCGCAAGGCACACTCGCACACACACTCGCTACAGACAATTCGGAAATGCCGATCAGCCTACAACGCATGTCTTTGGACTGGGGGAGGAAACCAGTGTAGGAAACCCCCGAAGCACAGGGAGAACGTGCAAACTCCACACGCACAGGGCAGAGGTGGGATTTGAATCCCCAACCCTGGAGGTGCAAAGCAACAGCGCTAACCACTAAGCCACCATTCCCTCCAACGCACAGATTTGTTTTTCTCATATTTACTGATCCACTGAATCTTTTTTCAGTGTAAAATGGAGATCCGCATATGAGCTCTACACAGATTCTGAACGTCCCTAGTGGACAGAACATGAACATTTATTACTTTCTCCAAGTGGTATGTGGAATGATTATATAATGATTATTATAATGATTACTTTCTCCAAGTGGAATGATTATAAATTATGACCACAATTATTTTTTTTGCAAGTGCAGAGTGAGCAGGATCACAAAAATAATGTAAACTGAATTCTTTCAGTCACAAAATTGTTCCCTAATCCTGTATTAGCAAACATTTTTCTTCTCCCCTCCCCGTCTAACAGCATTGCACAACAAGTCTCAACCTGGTTCTGTGGGTGTGGTGACTGACTTCATGGGACCAACAATATGGTCTTGAGACATATCTGAGACAACTGGATAATCCCTCGATTTTCTAATATTCCGGTTGTTCTGCGTACATTTCACACACACAGAGAACACACTGCAAATTAAGTACATGTCTAGACATCCAATATATTTTACATTGAATTCAGCTGCTCTTGTAATTCTGACTGTAATCATCTTTACAGTATTATCTTGTAATGAAGCACATTTTACAGAATCAGTGTAAGAATAATGCAGTTTTTAATGCATATAACCAATAAAAACCAGGAAACACATGAATATGAATGAAATATGAATGAAATATGTAGCAAAAATTACTGAACTTGTGTGTCAGTATAGCTATTGAGAGAAACTTGTAATTTAAACCTATATGGCTTACAGAACACTGATATCATTAATCTAATGTATTCAAAACACAACCGCAAATTAAATGTAGTCTGATTCTGTGGGAAAACCAAGAACCACTACCTAAAATGTTGTCACTAGCTTTAGACTCTCAACAGGTTAGCTAACTTCGCTTGAAGTTTGGCTTCGTCTTGGCTTCAAAAATGTGCAAAACCAAATCAATCCAGTCATATTTGAGACGTTTCACTGGAGCCAAAAGGAGACAAAAGCAGCATATTACAGGATACAAGTATCAGAGTTACAGGCAAATCACACCGGTAGCCTATTTACACATCAGTATATGTATAAAAATATGAATTGTTTTTACACACCAGTTGTCTGTCATTTTTTGATAATAGGTGCTTCAATTCATTTCAATCCTTCCCTTTTAAATAGATGCATCGATCCAAATCAGCTGATCGTTACATCCCTATAATAATGCTTCAAAATCTGAATTAAAAATCTAAATGACCCTGAATATGTGTATAAAAAAGCCTCTAAAGTATAGTATCTTTTAAAAAGGATATGTTTTTAACCATCTGATTGCGTGTCTAACAGCAGTACATTAGCAATTAGATTAGCAATAGTATTGATTTTTAACTAAAAAGCTAAACTAGCTACAAAACCAAAATGTGTGCCCAGTACAGATGTTTACATCTGTGCTGTGGAGAGGAGGACTCACTTGTCTTTTCCAAGAGTCTCAAAGTCTTTTACAATCACATCAATGAAGGAGGAGGAATCAAGAGGGGAACCCTTTAAGTCAAATTCGAGTGTCTGGAAGAAAAAAAAAAGAGCACATAGTCAGATAAGTTTGTATTGTGTTAAGCAGCAAATACATATCACACTAATCACTGAGAAAGCAAATGAAGGTTTAAATACTTAATAAACTCTTATGAATGATTGATGTTTAGAGCTGAGAGCCTAAACATTTTTAAGCATGCATCAGTGCAGTCCTACCTCTTTCCAGACAGGATTAATTTCATTGCTGATGGACCGAGTTTTCTTCGTTTCTCCTAAAAATAAAAGAACACTGAAATTGAGTTAACTGTAAATACCAAAATATGTGTAAGTGTATGCGGTGTGTATGCTGGTCTTTTGTTTTTAAGTATTTATTAATTACTGCAAGTGAAAAATGTGTAAGAAACTCAAAGTTTGGTTTAAACTTTTGGCACATAGACAAAAGTAAAAAAAAAAAAAAAAAAAAAAAAGTTTTATAGTACGTCTACATACAGCTTTGATGGGGAAAATATTCCATAACAGTACCATTCCATTATGATTATAATATAAATAATAATTATATGACCAGAAATTCCTGAATCACTGTTTTGCCAGCACACTCCTCACACTTAATTAAAATAAAACCCACATAAGCCAAGAAAAACCGGGACCAGTCCCACCAAAGAGGAGAAAATTCATCAATCAATCAATAATCAATAAATATGGTGAGTCATCAAACAATTTACAGCTTTACAGCTTGTTCAGAAAGGGAGGCAATATTATCCAAGTACTGAATTATATTTGAGATGTCAGGGCTCTAGCAAAAAGTGAAAGGAATTTTTCCAAATGTATGTATCTTCGTATGCATCTTTTAACTACTGCGCATATAAAGGCATATTAGCCTGTTTCCAGTGAGGACGTATGGGACTTCTAGCCAACAATAAAAAGCCAAGGCATGAGAACAAGAGGATGCAAGCAGGACACTGGTGGGCAGACAGACTAAAGATGACCACAATGGGACATGGACAGGCTCTAAAGCTTACCTAGAAGCAATAAGAACTGGACATTGACCAACAAAAAGGAGTTTGTGTTGGACAAAACCAGATAATGTGACTCAAAATGGTGGGGGTCTGATGGCATTTGTGAGTCTATGAATTTTATTCATTCATTTATCTCTTTATCTCTTAACAGACTCTTTATCCTGGTCAGGGTGCTGGTGGATCCGGAGCCTATCCTGGGAACACTGGCCGTGAGGTGGGAATACATCCTGGATGGGACGCCAGTCAAGTCAAGTCAAGTCAAGTCAAGTGGCTTTTATTTCAACCATATACAGCTGGTACAGTACACAGTGAAGCGAAACAACGTTCCTCCAGGACCATGGTGCTACATAAAACAACACAGAACTGCCTGAGACTACACAGATCGAACTAAAGACTACACACATTTACACAGGACTGGACTACACAGGACTACACAGTCCATCATAGGGCACCACGCACACACACACACACACACACACACACACACACATTTGCATACTCAGTCACACCTAGGAACAATATTTCTACATTGTTTTGATAAACTGTTTGCAATTCTCAAGTCTATATTAACATTAGTCTAGCAGTCATACTACTGCACCTCTATTCCCAAGACACGCAACACTCTGACTCACAAGATGAGACTTGCAATGCAAATGTAGCAGTGTGTAAGAATGTTCACTAGATTTGTGTGAGGAGGAGGATGATGAAGGACATCATATGTGTATATAATTTTTTTCAGTTGTTGTAGTTGTTGATGTTATAGCCTATAACTGAATCTGTGTGTTACACCTTTTTACAGAGGTGTGCATAAGAAAGGCATGTTGTGACACAGTGACAATACACAGCCAAAACCCAGTGCTGAATCAATACCTGTAGTGTTTACACACTGCTATGTACATACTGCTGAACACTGTATGAGTTATTTCAACACAAGTGTTAATCAACACTGCAAGAGTTAATATAACACTCCAGGTATTAAACACGCAGGACTTAATTCAGTACTGTGGGTGTCCATGAATCACATCGGGAGTTTTTAATTTAGCTCTGTAAGTATTCATTAAACACTTTGAATTAATTCAACACAAGTATTAACCAGCACTGTAAGAGTTCATTTAACACTGTAGGCATGAAGCACTCAGGCCTTTACAACATGGGTGTCTGTGAATCACATCAAAAGGTAATTTAACCCTGTAGGTGTTCTTTAAACACCTACCAAATTGGTTCATTACTGAAAGCTAATTTAACCCTGTAGGTATTCATTAAACACTAAATAATTAATTAAAGTCTAAGAACTCATTTAGCCATGTAATTATTCATTAAACACTTCAAGAATTTATTTAACACTAAGAGTATGTTTCATCCTATACATGTTAAAGAGTTAATTCAATACTAAAAGTCCATTTAGCCATGTAGACATGTATGGTTTAGAGACAGTGTCACTGAGGAAGAGACAGGAGTCAGAGCTAGAGGAAGCAGAGCTGAAGATGTTGAGGTTCTCTTTGGGAGTGACGAGGTTGGACAGGATTAGGAACGAGTACATCAGAGGGA
>CM075014.1:7301599-7313063 GCA_037576675.1 Pangasius sanitwongsei | reverse complement strand
TCTGTAGGTGTTCTTTAAGAAGTTAAAGAGTTAATTCAATACTAAAATTTCATTTAACTCTGTAGGTGTTCTTTAAGCAGTTAAAGAGTTAATTCAATACTAAAATTTCATTAAACTCTGTAGGTGTTCTTTAAGAAGTTAAAGAGTTAATTCAATACTAAAAGTTCATTTAACTCTGTAGGTGTTCTTTAAGATGTCAAAGAGTTAATTCAATACTAAAAGTTAATTTAACTCTGTAGGTGTTCTTTAAGCTGTCAGAGTTAATTCAACACTAATAGTTAATAGTCTAGATATTCATTAAACACCTAATAGTTCATTCAACTCTAAGAGCTATAATTTAGTCCTGTAAGTGTTCTTTAAGCAGACAAAGAGTTAATTTAACCCTGTAGATGTAACCCTTTAGGAGTTGGTTTAATACTGCCCTGTAAGAGTTATGAACACTGCTCCTTTAGATTATTATATTCAGCAGCAGACTATATAAACTTCATGTTTACCAAAGTATCAGACTCATCTTCAAACAGCTTTTATCCTGCAAATATATTATGTGAGTCGTTAGCATTTCCCAGATTTCATACTCTCTGGTCTCTGAGTCTGCCTGAGTATTTACCTTTAAACACCACAGATGCGATGGGGTCCGGACTGCCCAGCTTCTTTTTAGGAAGACCCGAAGCAGACTCTACCACAACACGCAACATGACTGAGGCACGGCGAAAAAGAGTCCAGAAAGATTTTTAAAGGAGTTTTTTTTTTTTATTATCCTGTCATCATGCCTGAGTGTTTTGGCTGTAGTCGTCAGTTTTGTGTCCTCAGTGAAGTTAAAGCAAATGAGCTGCAGGGCAGGACACTGGGAGGAGGGTGTGGATTTACACCACATCAGCACTACACCTACCTGCTCTAATCATGAACCTGAGGAGGAAACCCGATCAGGGAATGCTAAGAGCACATCGTTATTTCCTGTATATGAGCTGAGCATGTCTAACAATAAGTTTAAACCAGAAGGAGGTGAACAAAACATCCATGAGCATCATATTTAAAAAGGAGTTGTAGTCAGTGAACAAAGACGCGGCTCTCTGTCGCCCTCTAGTGGTGTACATTAGGAACATTCACTCACAAACAGTGTGCTCAATGTCAATACAAACAGCTTTACTGAACAGTCTTTTACAGTTAAAGGTCATTTTAAAATAAAATAAGTTAGATGCATAATACAATAAATTTTTGCCCTTCAAAGGGCAAGTAAGGGAAAGCAAGATACAATTATTAAAGATATTTTACACACTCAGAGCTGTGCTATTTAAAAAACATCAGTACTAACTTGCTTTGAATATTCTCTCTTCCTGGTTCATCTTTTTTTCTTTCCTGAATCCTATTATTA
This sequence comes from Pangasius sanitwongsei, assembly GCA_037576675.1. Classification (NCBI taxonomy): domain Eukaryota; kingdom Metazoa; phylum Chordata; class Actinopteri; order Siluriformes; family Pangasiidae; genus Pangasius; species Pangasius sanitwongsei. The sequence continues at coordinate 7,311,691 of CM075014.1, read as the reverse complement.
TTTAACCACAGGCAGTGCATAAAGTCATGGAGATTTATCCAAGTTGAGGGTTTATTATTCACACGCATTTACATTCTCCATGCTATTGAGCACTTGTCAGATATGCCGCTTGCATTAATACACTATACGGCTTAAAGTATGTGGACAGCTGACCATCACACCCATATGTGCTTCTTCCCCAAACTGCTGCCACAAAGCAGTACACAATTGTATAGGATGTCTTTGTATGCGGTAGCATTACAATTTCCTTATACTGGAACTAAACATGTTCCAGCATGACAATGTCCCTGTGCACAAAGCGAGCTCCATGAAGACACGGTGTGCCAAAGTTTGTGTGGAATAACTCAAGTGTCCTGCACAGAGCCCTGACCTCAACCCCACTGAACACCTTTGGGATGAACCGAACACTGACTGCACCCCAGCCGTCCTCGGCTGACCTCACTAATGCACTTGTGGCTGATTGAGCACAAATCCCCACAGCCACAATCCAAAAACTAGTAGAAAGCCTTCCCAGAAGAGTGGAGGATATTACAACAGCAAAGGGGGACTAAATCTGGAATGGGATGTTCAAAAAGCATATATGAATGTGATGGTCAGGTGTCCACAACTTTTGGCTATACCATATGTATATCACATAATTTGCACACTTTTTCTGGCAGCATTTGTATGCCATATTGTTCACTGCATCTTTGTACTTCGCTATTGTTTTGTAATTGTATTGTGCTGTTGTATTAATTTCATTTCATTCTGATTTTTATTGTGCCTTACTTTAACTCTAGGTATTACTCAGTTTGAGCATCAGGTAATGAATTAGTGTGTTTTTTATGCTGTAAACCTATTATACATCACAGGTCCGGTCTTACTTTTGTGAGCCATATTTTCTGCACATTACTGTTATACTTAATGTAATTTTGCTGAAACAATCTGCACTAACTTTGATAACTGTGCTGACAAAAATCCTTGGGTCAAAAGCAATACTTCTGGCAATAATTCTCTGGGCCATTAGCAAGTGTGCAAATGTTGCCATCAGATGCTCCATATGCGTATGATTACTTTAAAGTTTCTGAACTTTACAAAAGTAACACTGGTGTTTATTGGGTTGAGCGTTAAAAGAAACAAATCAGTGAGGAAAAACAGACATCACAAACACTGCTCATTTTGTTAGAATGCAATATTTCTTAAAGAATTGCTTATATTACAACACAACACTGCTACATGTCCTGTGGAAGAATAAAGACACATCGAACTACTCAGCCATGGCCGAGCTGTTACTTAAATGTACAGTAAAACTCTTCGGAATAGACTTTTAGGTAATGTGATGGGTACATGGTGTTCATTTTAAACATAATTGTAAGGGGCAGAACATGCCATTAAGCCCCTTATTGCTGCTTGATGTGTACTTTATGGAGGTTCTTGTGTAGGAGAGTGTTACGTGGCAGCCTTCTGACCCCTCTCAATCGCCATTCGCTCCAGACGCTCAGTGTAGAACCCGTTAAAGTCAAGCCTGCCAAAAAGCAAAAAAACACTCATCTATTGCAAGAGAGTTAAGTAGATTATGCTTGATCAAAATGTATATGTGTAGTGGCATGGGAAACCCTTCACATGGTCCAATTTTGACATTTTATATTACATATAGTCCTTACAGATAAAGGCAACTACAGGCTTTCCTGAACTATGTTTCTCTTTTCCATTCATCTCAACCACAAATTTCGACATTCCACGAGTCTTCCCAGGCCACTGCAAATACACTTTATCCCTTGACGGCCCACTCACCTGTAGATGATGTTGATCATGCTGTGCTCGCAGTCATTGGTGCTGTAAATGCTCAGCTTGTCCAACAGGTCCAATAACAGTGTGCTGAAGTTACTGTCAAACTTACTGATGGTGCCTTCAAAGCCTGAGTCTGACTGCAGGGAATCAACATGCTCAGCTAAAAACTGCAAATGGACAGAAAGAAACATTTTGTCTTAAACAGTGCTACGTATGTACAAAAAATACAATATTTAAGCTAATGAAGTGATCTAAACCCTGTAGACAACACTGCACACAGCATTAAAAGTCTATTACCTTGGAGGCCAGTCTTTTCTTCTCGGCCTCCTCAGTGCGTTCGCTCTGTGTTGGAGGACCCTCCATGGTGCCATGTTCCAGAGTTAATCGATTTATCTCACTGTCCATCCTCATGCTCTGCATGAATCGCTAGAACAAAACGATTGCTCTTAAGCCTGGGGTTAGACATCACAAAGGACGCAAACTGCACTTGACTGTGTCTCTTACCAAGTACCAAATTACATTACCTTGAGGTCGATTCAAACATGACTATTAGTGAGGGAGCTCTCTGTTCGGCGAAATACAGAAAGTAATTTACTCTGAAATGTGTAAAAACAACGGACATTGATCCGTACCCGAGTAGAATCCTGTTTCTCATCGGTAAACACTTAAATGGGAACTCCTTACATTAAGATTTCTTTAAATTACATTATTAACATATTAGTTAACACGAATAAACCATGAACTTTAGCATTAATACACAATAACATTAACAAAGTAGCTAACTCTTTATAAATTAATTGATTTTTTTTTTTAAAGAATAAACCAAATTAGCCTGATACTCAACATCCGAATAAAATGTTCACACTACCAATAAGAAAATTTAAATGACCAACATGAAAAACATCTTAGTAAACGTGTTTTTGGTTATTAAGTGGCACAAATCAGAACTGAAGCCGAGATTCTTAAAGTTATCAACATTTAGGATGCTGTAATTTGATTGTGGTAATTTATGTGGACTTATTTTTAGTCATGGACTGAATAATCATTAGTCAATTTAGGTGTATTTAGTGAACTTATTTTTTACTTTAAAATTACTTATGATTTATTAAAGTTTAAGGTTAGTTGAGGAAACTTTAATGTAAACTCACTTGTGTAATGTTCCTCCTTTAAATGACAGTACCTCTCAAGGGAAATCTCCAGTTTAACAGGTATTTAGTGAACCAAGAACGCCACCATAGGTTAGTATACTTAGAAGGCACAGCTACACAAAACTCAAATATGAGTGCCACGATCATAAAAAGAGAAACTTAACAGCACAGACTCTAGTATTACACTGTTTTGACAGCTTAACGATCCTGACTAATTCATCCTGAAACTGTCACTACACACCTGCATGCAGTTGGTGTACATGACACACACAGACATGAGCTTGGAAAAAATCCTCAGCAGTTCAGGGTTGGTCAGCATGCAGTCTTTCAGACAGTTATCCAAGAAACTGGTGTGATGGCAAAGAACATCGTCAATATTGGACGCCTGCAAAGACAAAGAAATGAAGATGAATACCTTTTGCCTCTAGGTTGTGTTCCAGAACAATACTGGAGAATAAATAAAGTCAGTAAATGTTCACTGTGTTCCTCTAAACAAAGAAACTGAATAAAATGTCCTCTTTCACCGATTTCAGGTTGTTCTCCATGATGTGCCATGTGGGCTCCATGACCTCAAACATCATGTAGTACTGGATGTTCTGTACAAAGTTTAGCATGCGCTGCCTGAGAGCAAATGCACCAGCAAACCTAGAGTTAGAAGAGAGAAAAAGACATTCAGATGACACACAAACACACACCAACAATGTTTTCCAGTCTTGATGCTTGTAATAGAAAAAACAGAGTCAGCTAATTTTTAATCTCACCATTTAGCAGAGTGTAGGGAGTACTGCTTGGCCGACTTGTTGCTGATCCAAACGTTGCAGAGCAGCCTCTCGACGTGCTTACAATAAAACATGTGTCTGAAGAGCATCTGATATCTTGTAAGTGCTTTGCTGCAAGAATAAATACAATGTTGACTTTCTCTCTGCTCAAAATCATAACGATTACCACAAGACTGCACATCACACGCCATACATAAAGCTGTTTACCGGTTGATTATAAGTGACAGCGGCCATTTAACAATGTAGTCGAAAGAGAAAGCCTCGAGGCCACTGAGGGCAACCTCGGTGGGGTCGGCGTTGATGATGGCTTTTTCCTGCTTGGTCTCTATGGCCAAGACACGCAGTAGCTGAGTAATGACATCATGGGGCATCAGGTCAATCTGGAAAACAACAGGAACCACATGAACATTTTAACCTATTATTACTCCGTACAGGTACGAAAATGGCCCATTAACCTGACAGTTTGTGAATTTCACACACTGTTTCCATGGTATATAAAAGCCCTGCAGTCATGTTGATGCCTAATAGTTAATGCTATTGCGAGGAATATTAAATTACTTAAATTGGGTTTAGGCAGAGCTTTAGGCAGTGATAAATATCCTTAAAAAACAGACCTTTAGATCATCTTTGAAGGGGTCTGTGTTGGCTGTGCTTGTTCTCAGAGCCAGCTCCAGCAGTGCCTCTAAGCGAGAAGGGATGATGTCATCAACAGGTTTCTTCAGCTCCTCTTCAGTGAGGTCCATGAAGTGCACAAAGAAGTCTCCCTTGTCCATCAAAAAGTAGTGCTTGATCGACCTAAACACATACATACAGGATTTAGTAATTTATGTTGATTTAGTAAATTTGCACAGCATCATAGCCGTACGTAGGGCTGCACGTTCATATTTTTATACTGACCTAATTTTTGGCTTGGTCAATTAATTAAACTATCTACTTCAGTACTGTTGAGTTTTCAATTAGATAATGTAACACCAATACGTAAGGAATAAATCATGATGATGCATGCTTTTATATAAGGAAATATTCAAAACCATGATGTGTTAGCACCCTGGAGTTGATTATTTTCCTATAACAGACACCCTGGAGTGTTTTCTTCTCTTATACCCTAGCAACTTGGAAATGATTAATTAAATAAAATCATTTCTGTGTCGTTTTGGTAACATATGTTTGGTTGTCTTAAACTGGCGCACGGTCACAGTATAACCATCTGCTCTTTTCGGACTAAACCGAAACATAATTACTTTATATGAAGCTCATCAACATCCAGGACGTTTACCTGAGCCGAGACACCAGCTCCTTCTCCTCCATAAGAAAGTCCAGGAGAACCTTACTGGCATAGTTGTAGGCTTTCTCAATTTGCTCCACATACGCCCTCTCTTTTAAAGTGTAGAGAACCTCCTTTGCATCTGGACAGGTCACGTCTCGCCCACACTCCCTCACAACATTCAGGTACTTCCCTGAGAGAAGAGAAATGACAAGAAGCCCATATTTATAATGAGCAGATCAAAAACATCTCAGCTATATCTTGTGTAATTTAACATAACAGTGATTAATCTCACCTGTACTTAGTATTTTATCTGCCATTTTTTGAAGGAAAGATGGGATTTTGTGCTGCACAATGGTGTATCTCTGATCCCAGTATTTGTCGTTATAGTCCTCCTGGATCTTCTCTTTCTGAAGCTCGTGTTCCTCAACCATGAACTCACTTTCAAAACAATATACCTGATTTAGTACTCAATCAAATACTGCTTCAACTGTCTATGATATTAGATTTCTCATATAAGAAATGAAAAGCAATAAACCTAAAGTAATCCAAATGAAGCTGGAAGAGCAGCAATACAACTAAAGCAATCCAAGCTGACTGCTGTTTTTAATTTCTGTACCCGTATGGATCTTTGATGATTCCCCGGTAGATCCACTTCTCCAGCATCTCAAAGTATGGGACGCTGGCTGCTTTAGTGAGATAGAGGCACAGCTCTTGGGCTTGGCTGTCCCCAGTGTAGTTGAAGGTGCGATCATGAAGCAGACTTAATGTTGAGCCACCCATGCAGTCTCCTTTGTCCACTGAACTGGCTGTGGGGAAAAAAAAAAGAAAAAAAAAAAAAAACAGGACAAGAGAAGTAGCTCTTAGTTGACTCTCTGGATATATCGCACACATCAATATACACACAAGCATTACATGGTCAAATATTACACGCCAATGGTCTAATGCAAACCAGTCTTATAGCGTGGCTATCATGCCTCAGAACTAATCTAGGCGTTCAGGCACATGACTACTAAATGTGCTGGACCTGGGCATGTACTAATAATAATAGTTTTTACAATATTCACCATGCGCAGTATTGTAATAACAGGCACTTTAAAATATTGCTACCTCCTCTGCATTCCATTTGAGAGGAACCTTGCTGAGCAGGCAGCGTTTCTGTGCAACAGCATTTGTGCTGCTAAGAAAGTCCACCCCATTGAGAAGACAGCATGAAAACAACTGCACTTTAAGGAGCATTAAATGTGTTTTCAGAGAAGACAATCCCATAATTATTTTCACCGGACAGTAGATCTATTAAAGTTCACAAATAACCTGATTGATAAAACTGCCGTTTTGACGAGCTGCAAAAGACATATTAGCCAACTGTATTAGAGTCAGGTTCAGATTTTAGAAAAAGCTTCAGTAAAATGCTGCAAGCCTTAACACTTTAATGACTCAGTGCAACAACATCTTTACCGATGGAGGCCAGGACCTCGATAGTGCGCATGGTGGGCTGGATGTAGAACCAGAGCTTCTGTAGGGAGAGCATGCCCTGCCTGTGAAGATGCTCTAGCTGGGTCACCAGGATGAGATACTCCTTCATCAGTGTCCTCATGGCCGCAGTGAGCGCGTGGTTCACCTGACCATACTCAAAGGAACACTTCTCCTCTGTGAAGCTGCAGGGCCGTCCAAAGCATCAAATCAGACGCAATGCAGATTAAGAGAGTTTAAATAATAATCATAATAAAAGTTAAAAAAAAAAATATATATATATATATATATATATAGACCAAATCTGAACCTGCGTTTGCTTTCAAGATCTCAATCGAAAATACTGATTTAGCTAATTCCAAAAATCCTTGAAAGAGAAATTGTAACCCAAACTGCTTCATGAGTCAGATTGATAATTTCACTAACCGTGTGACAGTGGAGTAACAGGACGCCACCGGTAATATCCGGTTCACAAGCTCCTTAATGGACATGTCCAGAGAAGGGTCTACTATAAAAGAGCGAGTCTGTCTGCCGAGTACAGGCTGTGCTGTGATGTCTCGCCCATCCACACCAATCAGCACATACAGCAGGTCCTCAACCAGAGCTTGCTCCTGCACAGTCAGCGGCATTGTACCTGGAAAAACATAAAAAATAGGCAGCGCATTTCCCATGTGACTCGTGCACTTCTGTGTTAATATTATAAAGTAAAAACAATGCAATCATAGCTCTGCAGTTAAGGCTCTAATAATCAGTGGCTGGAAGGTTGGACGCTTATGAAAGTCAGAGAGTAAGACCTTTGTTCTGTACTGTGTTTATTCTAGACACTGTATTCGGCCACTTTTGTAAGTCACACGTCTATTAAATGAATAGTGAAATAAATACACTGTAAATACCCAGACTATTCCAAGAAGAGAGAACCTTTTATTTTAGATTTATTTTTAAAGGTGCAGTTTGTAATGTTCAAAAGTGTTCCCAGACCTGCAATATTCACATAAATTAAAAGTGATTCACAACTACAATGCAATTAATCATGCTATTTTCTTTATTTTTTACTTCTGTTTACATTTTCTTTGGCCCAGAAATCAGCTCTGCCCCCAAAAGTCAAAACAGTTGCTCGACTCTTCCCTAAAAGTGAATCCATGAGGCAGGTATACATGGTTTCATCTCAGGGAGACCGTCAGTTTAAATGTTGTCACTGCATTTGCAATTCTCCAGTTAATAGAATGCTTTACATTTTAATATAACATCTGATTTCATTGTATACAGACTCATGTTTGCTGATAGGCAGAAGTAAGATTAAGGCACAGTGAACGCCTGTCCTGCTTATACTGTTTACGCAATAACTGGAATTGTGGCCATCAGTGTTCATTTGTGCCCAGCAAAAGATAATGAATGGAGATTAGGGCTTCGTCACCTCTGCTGACTTACACACTGCTGTTGGGAAAAGCTGAAATAATCTAAAATTAGATCTTACTGTCCTATTGAACGGTAAAGGTTAAAATTAAGGGTTAGGTGATCTTGTACTAATCTTTCCCAGAAGGAAAACGTATTCTGGCTAGTGCACTGATGTACAACGAAATAATAAAAATAACAGTGTCTCCTAGAAGATAAATGCAGAAAATCATGCATTTAGTGTTGAATATCAGACTATCTGTACAATCAGACTTTGTAAACCTGGCTGTAAAAGTCAACATGGATCCTTCAAGGAGTCATCTACACAGAAATCTTTATGATCAAAATACTTACCGATAGCCACGACTGGATCTCCCATTGGTGCAGAGCTAGTGATGAAATCTCCGATCAGAGCAGATCTGTCATACACCCAGTTTGGGAAGACAGGAATAGGCTGTGTGGGGTTCTTCTTGTTGTGTCTGTCTCTTAGCAGCTTGCGGGTGACCTCAGCAGACTGCACATAGACGAGCAAACACGAGTATTCAATTTTCATATCACTTTAACTACATGACTTTACAATCACAGTTATAAGCAGTTAGTGAATGTCTGGTGTTTAAAAGCACAAAACAGAATTATCATGTCGTAGCATGACCATGGCAAATACTCATTTCTGATTGGCTGGCAGGTGTCTGTTATATCCTCATATCAGAGTACCTCTTATGTACACTATATGGCCACGACACCTGATCATCACATGCATATATATTGGCCTTCTCCAAACTGTTGCCACAAAGTTGGACAAAGCGAGGTTTATAAAGTCATGGTTTGCCAAAGTTGGTGTGGAAGAACTCAAGTGTCCTGCACAGAGTTCTGACCTCAACCCCACTGAACACCTTTGGGATGAACTGGAATGCTGACTGCACCTGCCTGACCTCAGTAATGCTTTTGTGGCTGAATGAGCACAAATCCCCACAGCCACGCTCCACAATCTAGTGGAAAGACTTCGCAGAAGAATGGAGATTATTATAACAGCAAAGGAAAGATTAAATGAGATGTTCAACAAGCACACATGGGTGTGATGGTCAGGCGTTCACAAACTTTTGGCCATATAGTGTAGTGTATCTGGTTAAATATTTAATTAAAAGGTCAGTGCATGCTGGAATTACATACACTCCCCAAAAATAAGAAAAAGAAATAATATGGATTTACACAGAAAGGAATTACTTAAAGTTTACAGAGCACTTACATGTTTTAATCAAAACACCAAGATGGGAGCGAGACAACAACCTCCGAGATCTAAGCATAACTACAACTGTTTCACTGCAGCCATGGGAAAGGTGACAAGTGGCCATGGTATAAGGAAACTAATGTCCAAAAAATGCCCAGAGTAATATCAGAAAACGGCATTATCATCATCACCAATAATTTGGAAGAAAAAACAAAACAAAACACCACAACGCCTTCAGATAAGAGTGCAAAAACTCCTGAGCTGGAAGAGTTGGAGTGACAGCACTTTTGAGTTTTTCTGAACTTTTATAAAGTGAACAGAACTGTAGGATTGGCTCCTCAGATTAGGGATACATGTGGTCCAAAATAAGACAACCTGAAAGACAACTACCTTTATACTATCTTTAGAATGGGGCAGAGTTTATCTGAGGAGCACAAGCACTGCACTGTGAAGCTCCCTACCTAGGCGACCTCCTTCTGAATGAACTATCAGAGCACAGAGAATATATTACTCTTCACAGCAGTAAATGCAGTAGTACTAAGTGTTGAATATCACTGTACACTGTGTAACTGATTATTGGCACATGCCTAATTGATGACTTCAGATTTTACAGTGATTACAAATGAACACTTATTGTTATTTATGAAATAAACTTTCCAGTTTGTTAAATAAATAACACCTGTGGAACGTTGGCGCTGGCTGTGACATTCCCGAGTTTTTTGCGCAGTTCCTCCAGCTCCTGCATTGACATCTTGCTACTGGTTGGGGGAATATTGAAGGACGTCGTGCTGCTTGATGTCGCGTTCGCTGACATCTCTGATCTCTCCTTAGCATTTTGCTGCAGAAATTTCAGAGTCTGGGAAAAACAACAGAAGTTATACAGTTGTAGGCCACTTTATCAGAGCAATTAGTGATTATAACATTTAGTCCATGTCAAGTTTGTGTTAATCATCTAATGAATGGACATACACTGCCCTCCAAAAGTTTGGAAACGCCTGAACAAAATAGGGTTTTTGGGCAATATCAGCATAAATCCTC
>CM075014.1:7285244-7301499 GCA_037576675.1 Pangasius sanitwongsei | reverse complement strand
AAGAGGATTTATGCTGATATTGCCCAAAAACCCTATTTTGTTCAGGCGTTTCCAAACTTTTGGAGGGCAGTGTATTGGTTGGTGGACTGTTCTCACCCTAGCAATGATGCTGAGATTTTTACACTTGTATCATCTTATCAGTGACATTACTGGGTTATAAGAGAGGGGGTAAAAACTATATAGCAACAAATGGGTTAGTAATTGTATACCTACAAAATGCACCTGTGTGCATGGCACTCACGCACTCAACTGCCCAACAGCATGATCTACTCTAAAACAATTATAATATTCATTATATCAGCCTTCAAACATACCTCCTTATCTTCAGTGAGCTTTGAGAGAAGATAAACCAGAGGATCCAAGTTGCGTGCATTTTTGGACTTCAGCTCTTCATATTTCCTCAAAAAGTCCTCGGGTGTTTTCGAGTGCTCTGCAATCTTCACCTGTAAAAACGTCTTGGTTTAGTAGCTCCACTATGCACTGCAGAGATAAAGTGTTCATCACGGGGGCTTAAAGTAAAACCCCACCCTGAAACACACTGAATATGTTCATACTGAAATATTTGTGATGATTGCTCATTTGTTGGTCGGTGCTGTGCTTTCATTATTCCTCTGAGAAGTTAGTGGCTGTGTGCCAAGCTGACGTCACAGGGCGCAGTCACAGCGGAGTTTGATAGGAACAATTTTTTTTTATTTTTGGACTCAAAAGTTCCGAATGTAACGCAGCTACATGGCTCAGTTAAGCCAGTCAGTGATCTACGATGATGAGCATGATGGCGTTAACAGTGAATCGCTGTCTTTAGTCAGAAATAAAAGAAGCAAGAACCGTATACGACTGCAAAACTATTCGGGAGGTAGGCAAACGTCATTGCTGGTAGCGTAGGAAGTGAAAATAGTCCAATGTGTAAAAAGAAGAAATTTAGACTAAGAAGTTTAAACTAAAAAAAGGCACGTCAGGCAGAGCTGCCATCTCGCAGCTCCAGGGTCCGCGGTCTGATCCTGAGCTCCGGTTACTAGATATGCTGTGTTTCACAAGTTCTCCCTGAGTGGGTTTCCTCCAGGTTCTCCGGTTTCCTCACACATCCACATAGAGGTCTGGCGTCTCTAAATTGCCCATAGGTGTGATTGTGTGAGTGTGTGTGTGTGAGTGCGTGTGTGTGTAGAGTGCACTGAGATGGACTGGAGACCCATCCAGGGTGTATTCCCAGCTCGCCCCCAGTGTTCCCAGGATAGACTCTGGATCCACTCTGACCCTGACCAGGATAAAGCTTACTGAAGAATGAATGAATGAATGAATATACAAGTCAAGTCGTTCAGGATGCATTTTGCCTTTATGTTTTGAACTAGAAGAGGGGGTCAAAGACAGACATATTGCCTTATCTAAGATATCATGCATATGTAAGCCTATAAGCCCAGGGCCTACCTTAGCACTGTGTGCAGACACTGTGGTGGTCACATAAGGAGTCCTATTCTTCTGCAGTAAGTCGATGTACACCTCAGCCCCATCACCTCCTCTGACATGAAGGAGGCTGAGCAACTCGTTCACATCGTGGTGGATCCTGAACTCACTCATGGCTTCACTTTATCCTTCCTGGAGGGACACACACATAAACAATATTCCCCTGCTTTTAGCAGAAACTATTCCTGGCTAGCTCGCTAGATAGTCGAATGAATACATTAACAATACAACATTTGAGCATCAGTAAACTTTAACTACAGGTTTAAATAAATACCTAAACTCAAATATCATATCATAAATTTAATTTACGACTATTTTTTTTTTTTTACATCAGCAAGCTAGCCTACAGAGCTAATTTCATCGTCCCAGTATTGCCCAGCTAGCTAGTTAGAACGTTAACGAAGGCTGAATCTAAACAGCTCCCTACTCCCTACATCTATGCACTACACACGCACAGCGCCTACGTCCTATCTAGTGCACTACAAGTCTATTACGTATGCATTTGGAATTAACCGTAACCCAGCAATGGTTCATGGCTACCAAACACCAACAGTAAACTAAGTCAGGTCTATGCTATAGCGTTGCTATATGCTATACTGTTGATACTAATAATTTGTCATTTTTAGCAAAAAGTACAGCTAAAGACACGCAAAAGTAACTTTACCACAGTTGCAGAAGCTTTGTGGCTAATTTCTTAACAACATTAACATCGTAAATGTGAAGTTAGAAACAAACAGCTCGGTATTTTTTTTTTTCTTTTTCAGACGGACCCGCCAAAACGACCAGCGTTACAAAATAAAAGTTCAAATTTATTTGTGTACAACAAAAAATTGTGCTCAATATAGCCGGGGGAAAATGATGAGAAATTAAAAAATGAAACAAATGCTAGGAAAGGGGAAGAAAGGAGGAGATGAGGATATAATTCATTAAATAATTACATTTGCAATGAAGTGTTAATGCAATGAAATATTACACTACATAATCAGAGCCCCTGGAGAACTTTTTTTTAATGTATATATCTCATTTATTTTTCCTTTCATAAGTGACAGTAAGTGAATAAACTTTCCTTCTCAAATCTAAACAAAACAGAAAAAGAAACGTGATCATTTTATCAGCAGCATTCAGTTGCATGAAGATTAATGATGCTGTGCTCTATCAGTTATACACATCTTCAGTTAAAGCCTACAAATTGGTAATGATATATCTGGGATGGTGATTTATCTACCATCAGTACATGATAACAACGTGCTGCTGAACAGTAGCTGACTCATGATGTTCACCGTGCTTTATTTATCATCTGAACACTGTTCTTTTATTCAGCGTACGTACGTAGATCAGAGTACAAGGAAACAGCGCTAGTTTCTGTGCTGAAGTCTGTGCAGGGGACGTCAAAGAGGGAAACACCCCAACAGTCATTTGTAAAGTCTTTCCAAACTTAACTGATGAAAAGCATTTATTTCTAAACTCTCATTATTGAACGGACCAACTGATGAACCTTTTGCTCTGATTATTCTTTGCACTGTTTTTACTCTTAATGAGAATGTTTTCTCCAACCTATGAGTTTACATGATGTTGGTCAAGTCCGATGGGTTGGAACCCCGTCCAGGGTGTCCCCCGCCTTGTGCCCCGAGTCCCCTGGGATAGGCTCCAGGCTCCCCGCAACCCTGTGTAGTATAAGCGGTACGGAAAATGGATGAATGGATGGATGGATGGATGGGTGGATGGATGGATGGATGTTGGTCAAGTCAGGGGTGGACTGGTAAATCCTCTGGCCCTGGGCAGGAACTTAAGCACCCCCTTCCCCATCCTGCTACACATGAAACAATGCCTGCACCCTGCAATACAACACAGGAGCAATGCAGCACATACATTACTACATTTCACATCCATCATGAGTATTTGATTGGTCTCATTGATAAGCAGAAGGCAGTCTTAATTTAGGTGACTGGCTTCTTCCTTACTTTTCACCTCAAAACTCATTAACCAAATTGTCCAGCTGTTTACCCAGCTGTTCACCCAGCTTCAACTCAGTGGCCAGCAGCGATAGCATGTTGAGTCTTCCTTGGTCTTGAGTCTTCCATTTTATTTTGGAGTTCATTTTTAATCAGATACATTAGAGAAAATTAATCTTCTCTGGCTTCTCCTTCCTTTTTATGTTTTTTTTTTTCAATCAACTTACTTAGTGTGGGTTTACTGTTATCTATGGGTTTGTTTTTTTCATCCACTTATCCAGTTCCAGTTAAACCCAATTAGGATTTAACTGATCACTCACTGATTACAAATTTAGACCCACACGCCAATAACATTTACAAATTTCAGATTCTGTGACTTACTTCTTTGCCTCGTGTTCTGTCATGTTGTGTGACAGCGTAATGGCCTGATCGTTCACGTTAAATCTATGCTAGTCAAAGGCCCTCTTGTGGCCAGGGCCCCTGGGTCAAGTTTAAATACAAAACATATAAACATTTCAGTGTGCAATAGTTAATTGTAACAAAAAGAAACAACCGAAAGAAACGCTGCTGATCATTCCTTTTATACATTGCGCTTTAGGCCTTAAGACTAATGTCTTAACCTACATTTATATTATATATTATATAGACACATACATACATCCTTATAAAATTTAGAAACCTTAAGGATTCTTTGGTTGTCTCTACTGGAGACCCTTAAAGGTCCTATGTCATGTCATGAGTTTATTCCATGATGTTAAGAAGCACAGCTTCAATAATATAGCTAAAGCTGAAATTTGAGCAGAATTAAAAGTGCAATAGTAATTTTTTTAAATTATTATTACAATTTTTTATCTTTTATAAATTAAAAAAAAAAAATCTTACTAGTACCAATAACCTGGAGAATTCAAGATTGAAGATTTTATTTGTCACATACAGTTATATACAGTATATAACTTGCAGTGAAATGAATAAGAAATAATAAGGAATAAGAAATTTTATTGGTATGTGGAATGTGCAAAAATAGTAATATACGAAATATGCAGTTATGTTACATGTAGTAACAATAAAAAAGTGAAGTGTGCGGAGTGTCAGTGGAGAGCAGAGTGACAAGAAAGTCTTTATGGAGTCTTAAGAGAGATGTATGGTGGACATATGGTGGTTGAGGTGTCTGATGGCCTGGGGAAGAAGTGCCTCCTGAGCCTCTCAGTTTTAGCCATCAGACAAATATGTAGAACATGAAAATATGTAGAACATGATAAAAAAAAATTACTTAAGCAATGGCCTCTGCACTAGTGTATTAGGTAGATGAGAAAACCCCATTTGGAAAACTATGCTATAGTCGGGAGTGCTTGTTTGTGTTTACATGGGTCTCCTGTCAGTCCTTTTATAGACATTCCCCAAAGCCTCTTCATTCCGCCCCCAGCTCAGTCTGTTCAGAAACAGTAAATATGTCAAAAATCGGTAAGTACTCAGCGCAGCCAGATAATTCTCCTGTGAGCAAAAAAACACTGTGCTTCGAAAAAATACTTTAGAAGAAGTCATGCAGTAAAACCAGAATAAAAACCATAATGGAATAAATTATTATTGGTGAAGGAAATGAAATTCTGGATGCAGAATTAGTGATATTGCTCCTGGATGGGTATGTAAACACAATCTGTATAAAGCTTTGAATTGTTTGACTGGTCTGCTTTACATACCAAATTAAGTAGATATGCTTTTTTTTGCATTACAAAGAAAAACAAGACAACAACAGAACTTTTGACCATTCTCATAAATCACTATGAGCTGGATTTTGAATGTTTTAGTGTTATAACTTGACTTTTAGGCAGCTGAATAAGCTCTCCTGTAATGATGCTAATACGTATTATTAAAAAAAAAAAAAAAACACTCTTGACCATCTTAATAAATCATTATCAGCCAAATTTTGCATGTTTATAGTGTTAAAAACTTTTTTTTATTAACCAATTAAAGCCCTGTTGGTGATGAGTTGAATGTGGTGTGTTAAATAAAATACTTTATTTAAAAAGCTTTTACTTTATTTATTAAAAAGCTTTTACTTTTATGCTAATACTCTTACTGTAAGATTTTAAACTTGGAATTCTGATCATGCTTCATGGCTAAGAGGTGCATCAATCGCAAACCAAGTCAGATCTGACACCACATTCAACTCATCACCAACAAGGCCTTAATTGGTTAATAAAAATCAGATCTCTATAGGGCTGGTTTCACAGTCCAGTAAGAGGTATAAAACTGGATTCTAGTTGTTTGTACTGACGGGCTGCATTTAAGTGAAAGAAATACGAATTTTAAAGGTGCACTAGGCAAAATACTGTATGTCTAGAGTTTGTGCCTAAAGTTTAAATTGGTGGTGTTAATAAGGATTTAAATAAGATTTTGTTCTACGTCTTGAGCCTGCTCCCCAATTCCTGCCCATGTACACAAAGCTCCACCTCGAGAACCTACAGCGGTTCAACTACAGTGGTTCAACTTTTATGCTAGTACTCTTACTGTAAGATTTTAAACTTGGAGCTCTGATCATGCTTCATGGCTAAGAGGTGCATCAATCCCAGAAGAAGTCAGCTCTCGATGCGTTTTAACATCTGGGTAATCTGACCTTGAGGGATGAATGGAAATCCAGTGCATGTTTTGAAGACACTGATTAATCATGATAAAGACGGCTGAAAACCTGAAGCCACTATAATAGACAATTGTCTTCAGAACCCACGTGGCATTTAGGAAGTTCTCAAAAAGCCGGTTAAATGTGCTAAGTTTGGCGAGTGATTATAAGCTCTGTTGCTTCTGTGAATGTGAAGCTTGTCAACATCATTCTGTGAATAGAATACATTATAATATCTCTTTCCAGCTGCCACCAGAGAAACACCTCATTCCCGGATTAATGACTCACAGTCAACAAGAAGAAAATGAAGTGTCATGTCACCGATTCAATCCAGAGCCCACGTGACTCCCCACAAATAAGATCACCTACTCAGACCCCACTTTAAATTGTCTAAAAGAGACTGACAATAGAAGAAGAATAATGCTGAAGTTTTGTCAGAGATTTGCGTCAACCAAATCTCAAGCTGTTGTTCAAAGTTGAAGAGGTAAAACCTCTGTAGCATGGTGGAATGGCTATTTCCCTGTGCATTATACTTGTATGTAAATGTGATGTAGGCCCAATCACTGTAAACTGAAAGCACTTGGGTTTTGTCATATTTGTCATATAACAACTTATATATTACTCATTTATCAACAAGAACTCTTCCTATCTTTACCGTCTCTAATAGCTTACACTCATACTGCCTTGAATATGTGCCATATATAATATTTTGGAGAACTTTTTCTATAGCAGTTGGTGTGGGATGTTTTCCTTTCATAGGTCCTGAACCTGTTCATACTGGATAATTTAGTGCTTCCTTCCTTGTACAGTTCCTGTTACATTCCCCAAGGTTTGTGTGAGGCATTTACCAGGAACATTATGAACTTGTAAGAAATTCTATCTAAAATGCACCAGTACCTGGTGATATCATGTAAGTAAACATTTCAAAGTTTCAAGATTTAATGTCATTGTCAAAGACAAAATTTCAGAGCCCAAGAGCCATTGCATCCATGCAGGCCACCATCTGATAATTTATTTATTTATTTATTTTTGATGAATTACTTTTGATTTATGCTGTTTTGCCTAAGATATATCTATTTTTCTCATGTCTTTCATTTTTGCACATTTTTTTGCAAATTTGTGTAGCACAATCAAGCACTTTTTATGTTCCTCATCAGTGTCTAAGCTCATATGCAGCAATCAAGAACATACTATGGAGTATTTTATGCATACATGTACATAGTATTCTCCATAGATAGACAGAGAGAGGAGGGAAGTAGTAAAACGTGCAGCATAGTATGCAAAGCTTCCGGAGAAAAAAGATGTTTCATTTCAGGGGGAAAAAAATTCATCATCAAGCATTTAAAGCTGTAGAAGGTGAAACTAGCAGATGTTTGTTTAAAGTATAACATTCTTTCCAAGGTTTTCTGGAGACTTCTTCATCTCAAACCTTCTTCATTTCATTACTGCCATAGCAACAACTAGCGGCTCTAATATCCATTGTTGTTAATAATTTCATTAATGTACATTTGAATTTTTTATTTTTTTTTGCAGGAAACACAATAAACAGCTCCTGTGGTGATGCACGAGCAGTGCTGAGTAATAAAAATGGATCCTTTAGGGTGTGTATTCTTATTGGCCTGTTAATAAATGTTGAATGGTTGTCGATAACAGCACTATAGATAATATAAGATCATTTCATTTATTTCACTCCTGATGAGCATGTCTCTCATGTTTTTGTCCCATGCGTACAAGATTGGTGGAGGTTCTCTAAAAAGTAAAGCGGCCTCTTTGTCATGCTAGAGTAAAATTTCAGCCAATATTTAATTACTGAGACAATAAGTGAGCACCAGAGAAATTCTCCCCGGCCGTGCCAATGACTTATTTAGGAAATCCATACAAATATTTGCACATATGAGTTCTCTGGAGGAAGTAATCTATGTTTAGTTGCTAAAATGTGTACTAAAAGTTGAAACATTGTCCAGAAAAAGACACATCTTTGCACCCTAAGTCATAGTCCGTATACAGTAAATGTACTCTCAAAGGTACAACAGCAGTCCTTAAATTCTAAGTATATACTCCAGTGTCCATTTAACTAAACAAACAAAAGACTACTCTTACATGTAAAACTGCAGTGACAAGCCCTAAGTCAGTACCTTGGGTGGAATTTGGAGAAAGAAGACCCAAACAGCTGGAGCTCTTCAAGTGTGCATGAAGCAGTGACAAAAATGTCATCAATCAGCCTGAGAAACAGTGTGGACACATGTGCAGTAAATTGTTCAGAAACCTTTTGCCCAGTTAATTCAGTAAAGAGGTTCGCAAGAAAGATGTTAAAACTTCCTATCTGAGAATAATATTTAGAATTATAACTGAAGTGTTTTAGTGTTAACACAAGTTCTAGTCTTAACGGAATTTCCCTTCTGAAGGTTTCTTTTCCGGTCACACACTGAGGAAGTGTTTTAAAGCTCCCAATCCATCTTCATTTGGAAAGACCGTGTATAAACTTTTTGATCTCCGTAGAAAAAAAGACAATTGACTAGATGGAGAGTCTAGTGGTTTACCTAAATGTAGGTTGAAAATGTTATCTAAAAGCTGGTTATAATAGGACATCCACAGAGCTCCGGAATTGTTTGCACCCTCCGAGAGATGATTGCATTACATCAGCACACAACGATTTTTTCGTTCAAGCAACCGCAAAAATAACTTAGCTTTCTTCTAAGAAAAAAAAAAAGATTTTGAGAAATAATGGTATTTTTTCTCAATATATGCGTGGCAAAATTACTGACATATGAGGAATATTTAAAAATAAATGCAAATAGATTTTCATCCTTGAAAAAAGTTTCAGTTGCACACATATAAAACCCATCATCCATCGTTACGCGGAAAACTAAACAGCTTTCAACAGAAAAGAGACTGTTTAGAATATCATTCAGTGAATATATTATTCATTTAATATATTCACTTTTGCTCATTTTTTAAAAGGATGCCAATAATTCCTGAGTAGACTGTGTCTGGACAGCTGCTAAGTTTTTTTCCCCTCGTCTGTGTGTCTGGTGCATTAAATCCATTTTTTTTTTTAAATGAACTATGCCTTCAGGCTAGATTAATTCAGGGCATGTGAAGCTTGAATTCATCACTAGCGTTCTTATCATCAGCATTAAAATAAGGCCTGACCAAATGTGTATGTCTTCATATATGTGTATTCAGACTGCAGGAATATGAATATGGACAGCAGTTCAGAGGGTTCAGGTGGTTTACGTGGCTGGTTTAGATTGCATTCACTGACAGCCATCTAACTTCCAATTATCACTCAAATGATCTGCACCGATTTTCTGGAGAGGATGTAGGTAGGTAAAAAGGCCACAGTATCAAACATCAGTTCAAATTGACACTCTTTATGAGGATCTTTTAGAGGATTATTTTCTGAGTAGAATTTCATAGTACAATTTCTCATCAACTCCTGAACGTTCAGTCAGTATTAGAGCTCATCTTTTTAATTTGTTGCTTCTTCCTGGAGCTGACTTCAGGGTCTTTTATATAGCAAGCCTGTCGGTTTTAAAGCTCAAGGGGTCAAGAACACCAGGTGCTTTCCTCTCTCATAATTCACCTTAAAGGAGCTGAGCAGATGGTCTTCATCCTGAGCACCTTATCTTTCCATGTCTCAGGCACAGGGAATAGTTTGACTCATGTTTGACGTAATCTTGTTGTTATAGCTGCGTGTGAGCCTTTGCAGAATAATAAAAAAAAAATCTTAGTAACTGTTTCAGTGATAAGAGGCTAAAAAGGGTGAAAACACAGGATATATAAATACCTATTTAAATACAAAGCCCATTCTGGACCAGATAGCACATCGAGACAACTTAGCATGCTTTAAGATGAAAATAAACGTCTGTGTTTTGAGAACTGTCCGTCTTATCTCGAAATAAGCAGTTATAAACAGTTATTCTGAACGACTATGTAGACCAAATGGATCCCAGGACTATGGAGGTTTAAAAATCACTGCACATACAGTGTGAATATATGACTGTAAGGCAAGCTTACATCGTTTTTATACTTTATGTTATCTCATATAGGCTATCAGCGTAATTTTATTTCAAGGCAGTGTTCTGACAAATTGTCTTACTTACCTAAAGTGTTTATGCACATGCTCCCTTCACGTGTGCACGCCCATATATATATAGGGGGTATGGTGGTTTAGTGGTTAGCACACTTGCCTTGCACCTCCAGGGTTGGGGGCTTGAATCCTGCCTCTGCCCGCATGTTCTCTCTGTGCCTCAGGGGTTTCCTCTGGGTACTCTGGTTTCCTCCCCATTCCAAAGACATGCGTAGTAGGCTGATTGGCATTTCCAAATTGTTTGATTGTGCCCTACAACGGGTTGGCACCCCATCCAGGGTGTCCCCTGCCTTATGCCCAAAGGTCCCTTGGATAGGCTCCAGTCTCTCCCACAACCCTGTAGCGCACCAACAGTTTTAATAATAATGATAATTTTATTCTGAAATTGTTTGAATGTGAGTCACGTGGCACTAAAACGTCACGAGAAGTAATATTTTATCTGAGAATAGAGGCTTGTTTTGACTTAAGGAAGTTTTCTCTTTTATTTAAAGACATTAATTGACATTAAAAGGACTTCACAGGTTAGACTTTAGGAACTTGGACTCGTCATCATCATCATGAGCATCATCAGCACCATCATGAGGCTGCACAGCTGTGCAGCATATAGTCTACACGGTGCCAGAGGGTTTGCCAGCGCGTGCGCACGCCTCCTGTCCGCGCGCGCCAACTTTTCTCACCTTCATGTCAGTGGCGGTTTGATGACAGCGCACACTCACCTGGTTCTCCCCCAGGGCTAAAACCTTTGTTCATTCCAGCTGTGGATGTGTGGACTGCGCAACTTTTGGAGCAGTAAAAGACGCGAGGCGCAGTGCGTGTATGATTTTTTTTTTTACAAGCTCTTTTCACCGAGCAGCACTCTGGTGCAGCTGGAGCTCCTTATGATGGCTATCGACGGTATTATTGTAACCATTCATTCCTAATTACGCGCTTGTGTTGTAAATGACGCTGAAAGGACGTGTCTCTTTTAATTTGCTTGCCGGGGAGAAGCGTCCTGATCACCTGCATGTCCCTGTTTATTGAGGTCGGACATTTTCCTGACGCGAGTGGATTGTTCGTCAAGAGACGATGAGCACATTACAACAAAAATAGACATAACATGAATTTTTCAAGCATTTATGCCAAATTTGGACACCTTCTGCCGACGAACTTTTCTTTCCTGAGACAGGACCATAATGGGAGTATCATTCATGATTCCCTGCCCTTTGCTGCAGACTTTCTTTTTGCAGGACACGAGCCTGGCACAATTGTCCTGATGGTCATGTATTTGGTGTCCTTTCTGACAGGATTTGTGGGGAATATTATGGCACTCTTGGTCCTGAGTCGAAGAAGGAACAGACTAGCTGGTGCCTCCACTACCAGAAAGCTGCTGATAAACTTGGCTGTGTGTGATATGATGGTGGTGTGTGTGTGCATGCCTGTGAACCTGGGTCACCAGGTGTACAATGCTTGGGTGTTTGGGGACTTGTTGTGTCGTGCAGTGCCGTTCGTTCAGGCCGTTTCTGTGTCCGCGAGTGTCTTGAGCCTGGCTGTCATAAGCTTGAACCGATACTACAACGTTCACAGCCCACTACGTGCGCGATCCTTCTTCACCGGTAGGAAGATTTGTGCGATGATAGCCATGGTGTGGATGGTGTCGTCCGGTCTGTGTGCTCCCTTGGTCTTTATGAACGAGATCAAGATGCTTTCCTTGACAATGGATGGCTCACACGTGATAACGGTGTGTGTCGAGGCCTGGTCTAAAGCACGACTGCGCCTAGGCTACAACTTTTTACTTTTCTGCGCCTTGTATGGCTTTCCAGTCCTCTTCAACCTCATCATATGTTTTCTCACTACCTGGAAACTGTGGAGTGCAGATGACCAGTTTAGCGAAGCTGCCTTGTCAAGCTCAACCCGGTCAGCAGCGCGGCTGAAGTTGCGCAAGAAAATAGCCAAGATGGTGCTAGCCCTGGTGGTGCTTTTTACCCTCTCCTGGCTTCCTCTCTATGTAGTGGATATCTGGATTGACTTCAACATGCCAGGCTCTCTGGACAGAGAAGTTCTGGGCCACGTTGAGCACAGTTGGGTGTTGCAGAGCCGACCTTTTGCGCAGTGGCTTGGCCTCACCAACTCAGCACTCAACCCGCTGTGCTACTGCTTTGTGGGAGACCTGTACAGGTCTGCAAAAAGGTTCAGGAAGAGCTACCGAGAGAAGATGGCCTCTGTTTTTAATGTGTCTCAGAGACCATCATCCTCCGTGAACTCTGCCCTCAAACTTCAGTCCTATGCGTCATCCACAAAATACAGCACTGGAAAGCAGAGATGGGCAGGCTGCTACATTTTCAGTAACAGATTAAACAGAAGCAAAAGCATTTCTGCCATAAGTGTGTGTGAGACTGTATTTGGTTGATGGATATATGCCTGAATACGCAACAAAGTCCCCAGTGTTCAAATAACACTTGTAGTATTGAATGTACTATTACAGCACTGACCACTGAACTTATGTAAAAACTAAAACAAGGTTAGTTCAGTATTATTTCTTTAATTGTTATTGCAATATTGTTTTTTTCTGCAATGTACAAATGGTCGCTCTAACAAACCTCAAGTCCAGAAATGTAGTCAGTGGTCATTTTGATCTTTTTTTTTTTTGGCTATATAGTCTGCAATGAGAAGCCCTATTCCAATACTGTAAGAGTTAATTTGACTAATATCAGTAATATCATATTACATTTTGCTGGTCATGTTACTTTGTAAGGGAGTCAAGTCAAGTGGTTTTTATTGTCATTCCTCTGTAAAGCTTGTATACATCGGGACAAAATGTTGTTTCCTCAGGACCATGGTGCAACACAATGACACAGTGCACACGACTACATAAAGTGCAAATTCACGACAGTGTGCAACAAGTACAAACAGTACAATAAACACACAACTTGGTGCATGACAACTAGAAAGGACAACAGAAGTAAGAAAGAAAAAAATGATAGTGTCAATGTTTTTTTGTTTTTTTTTGCTATTAATGTATTTTACTTGTGTAACTTTTATGTGAAACAGATGTAACTGTGTACCTAAATACATGTTAAACGCTATTGTCTAGTATATTGTGTCTGTGACAAGCAGCTTTTCAGTCCTCCGGCTGTTTTCTCATCATTCTTCAATTACTTCAGCTTGAATAGAGTTACTGAAAGTTTTTTTATATTGCATATTGATCTGAATTCATTTGGCTGCTGGTGATTATCAATGAATGTTCATTAAAATCCATTGCTGTACAGAAAACAATATGACTGTATTATACAAAGCAAAAATAATTCTCTATGGATTTTCCAATTATGAATTACTCACACAGAAGAGAAAACCTTCAAAACTGCACACACACACACATCTGCGTTTAGCATTATTTTGAGCATTAGAGGTAGAAGTAAACATGTATTTTAAATTGAAATACTTTGTTTAAGCCAAGCAGCTTATAATCATTTCAGGGACACATGGCTAAAATTATGAAGACCACCAGATGTTTGCATGATGATTTGCAGTATACAGCAGCTCCAGCTTCCATACAATAGCAGCTCCTCACAATATACAAACGAAATAATGAAAGAAATCTTATTGAATGCCTTCAATTATACATTCGGAAACATACATCATCGAGGGCACGGTCTTCTTCAAAATTATATTAAGACGAAATGCCATTGACTTTCTATACATCTTTCCTGTCATATTGTTTAGATTATATCTACTAAAGCAACTATGGAGTTTTTCATCTCTACAAAGTGAATTGTTCTTGACTGACTGTTCCAGCTATACATACTGAGCTGCATTTCACTTACTGAGGCAGTAATGCTTTACATACATCAAGCTTCCCTGATCTAACATTATTTTATATTAACAAACCATGAACTACGGCATTAAAAACTGTAAATAATGTTTAGAAACTATATAACACTTGCATAATTGATGTTTGTTTAAATGTTAACCAAATACATCTTCGTTGTCGTTTCAAATATTTACTATTTATAACCAATGATTAATAAATCCAAAAATTAAAATTATGGAATGTTTCCAAATGTTTTTTTTAAAAAAAATGCTATAGAGCCTCAGTTCTGAATTTCGCTACTTAACTACTGTTCATTAAGATTCACTTAATGGATTATATTGATCATTGGATTATATTGTTCATTGGATTATATTGATCATTGGATTATATTGATCATTGTGGGCTTCATTTTCCTCATTGATGGAATGAACATTGGTTACTGCAAGTGTTGATTATTTGGCTTATTTGGTTCATTATTATTTAAAACAAGTTACTTTGTTAATAGTACTTATGGTTTGTTAATGCTGAAGTTCAGTCTTTGGTCATGTTAGCTAATGCATTATATATGCATTAACAAAAGTGTTACAACCGAGGCAAAGACTGAAGGGGAAAAAAACATATGCTAGAGGCAGAGAATCACAAGGAAAAAATACCCAGTGAGTCACTTGAGGCAGTCATTCATCAGAAAGGATTTGCAACCCAGTAGTAACCTTTTTTTTTTAATTAAGATGGTGTTACATTGCTTAATTACAAGTGCTTTCCATTTTAATTTTTTAATTTTATGCCGTATGCCTCTGTTATGCCAGTGTCCATATCATCTAGTTAACTGTTATTGCTACAAACATGCAAACCAGTTAAACCAATAAAACCTATACCTATAGATCTAAGGGTAAACTCTAAAAAGAACACTGAATAATCATGTCATATAGTAAAATCTGCAGTTTTTCTGTGCAGAAAAATACTTTTTTGGTTAAAAATTAGATGATTTCTCTATCAAATGGCTTTGAGCGCTCTACGGACAGTCAACATTAAGTTGGGATAGTAAACTCTAGATTTTCTGGCATATATATATATATATATATATATATATATATTGAGTGAAATGGTCAGAAAACCTGAAGCCAGCTGGCAGAAGAGATAGTGGTGAAGACAGGGATTAACGGTGCTGCCGAGGACACGTCAGTCGTGATATGTGGTTTAATTCAGCTGCCCACCAATTCCTCAGTGGTAGAAATGTGAGTCGCTCAGTACAAATAATTCTCCCACTGTTGCACATCAGCGCCACTTTTCTATCCCCTCCATCTCTGTCAAACCTGCAATTCAGAAAGCGTGCCTGACTGCTCTACGGGATGGAAAATTACAGATCATGAGAAAATTAGGAAGTAGAAATATAAGGTAAAAGGGTACCAGGATCACGTGGACACACAGTGTTGATTCTCTGTCTCTCTTCTCTGCCTCTGTTTGAGTATTTAGCTGACAGTGTCACCAGTGGTCTACGAGTAGGAGATACCTTTTCATGACAGAGATGGAGAGATTAGACTGAAAAGCGAATGGTTAAGATGAAGTACAACCTTTAAAATAGACAAATAATGTAAATGAATGAAAGTTATGGGCATGCATTCTTCACAAAACCTCCTCAGAGAAAAGAAAAACTCATTTTTTTTCATTGCTATTTCATTTCATTGCTATTAATCGCCAAACTATGAGCTCTTACCTTTTGTCTATAGAATGTAAATGAAATGTGTTGCAATAAATAGTGTTCAGAATGTTCAATTTGCTGTTTTTATTCTTTTATTACATTTTCATATGTGCAAATCTAATTTAAGCAACAAAATATTGATGGTTTCGGACAATGTGGACATTTCTGATGTCATCCTGTGAGTAAGCGCAAACATTTGTTGTCTCAAGGATACAACACTAATAAATGCCATTGTTTGCAATAGCAATTTTACCACATAGATTCCTTACATTACTGGAAGACCGGTCATTGGTCAATCTATAACAGAATGAAGGAAGGAAAAATATTGAGCAACTGCTCATGATCTAAAGCAAAGGTTTATTAAAGCAAATTTGTTTAAGACAGTGGGTCAGATAGTGGGCCACATTACACTTAGAATAGTGGCAGGTGGGGTGGACCGAAAAAAAAAATTGTCTAGTGACCAATAACACAACAACTTGCATTTATCTGAATGGTACATTCTGAATGCACAAATGTATTGAACATGAATCACCTTCAAAATAAATTATGTATAATATATACATTAAATATTATATATACAGTCAGGTCCGGAAGTATTTGGACAATGACAGAGTTTTGGTGATTTTGCCTTTATACACCACCACAATGG
>CM075014.1:7258598-7276036 GCA_037576675.1 Pangasius sanitwongsei | reverse complement strand
TGTTTACGTTGTTCTTCTTTGTTTCCGTTGTTGAACGCCGCGCACAAATGACGTCGCTGTCGACCGGCTTACGTCACCTCCTAGTGCCCACTGTCGGTGCGAATGCAACCCTTTAAGTGGTACTGGGAAATAGTTCGCGCAAAATCGCCCAGTACTTTAGTACTATACATTTAGTTCTGGAACTAAAGCGGTGCGAAAGGCCCTAAAGTAGTAGTGGAGTGAACTGGTGCCATGGGAAATCTAATTGTACAGTCGGAGTATTGACTACTGCTAAGTGATTGAGTATCTGTCTTCCAGCTCTCAACCACCATCGTACTCAAAACTTGGTTACAAAGCATGGCACCTACAGATCTCTTAGTTCTCAACCATACCATTTTTTTTTAAATCATAAACTGACAAGCAGCCTTTGCTTCATCCAGATCATGGGACAGTGTTTCACTTGACGATCTAAGCATGCTGTTATTAGTTCTAAGAAGAAGTACGATCTCATTTTGCATTCTGACCTTTTCCTCTTTCCAGATTTTCACAATTTTTTGTAGAAATTACCCCATCACTGAGTCTAGAATGAAGCTGCGTGTTTTCGGCCTCCACTTCATCTAGCCTTCTCTTATAGTCACTTTATACAAGGTAAAAACCGCCTGAAGCCCATTTGCAACATTTCCGTTTTTTATCTCTAGGCATTTTGGGATAATTTTCGAACTGGGAGATAGCCCACTCATACGGCTTATCAGCAACATTCTCTATCCCATCATACATTCCCTGTGAGCCGTGCTTGGTGATGTATTTAACAATCGGCTCTTCCATTCTCAAAATCTTGTTGAATTATGTACAGTAATTCATTAGCTATTCACAACTTATTGTTTCATTGACTACACATTGTCTAGTCTCCTTAAGATATCCGTTAGTCTGTTTATTCACAGCTCCTGTACTTTGGACGCAAGCGAATAAAACAGTCACACTACGTTGGGCTTCTGAAATTAAATGTGTCCATGCTTCGGACAGCTACACTCCATTGGGCCTTTCAAGTTCAACTACACTAACACTCACACACAGTTTTAAAATGTAACACTGCCATAGTACTTCAGACAAAACCAGACTACATCGTTTTTTTTGTATTTTATTTTAACGCAGTCTACCTAGCCACAGTACTTTGGGCTTAAAAAAAATATTTATCAAGTTTAAAACACTGTCACAGTACAATTCATTACAATTCTGCCACCACAGGTTGATTCAGTTACTTTAGAATCTTCACTTTGCTTCAGTTAATTTAGAAACAACAATTCCAACACAACTCTGCCACCACACTGTGTCAGGTTGATTCAGTTACTTTAGAGTCTTAACAGAATTATAACAATTTCTGTTACTTTAGAAACTTATAAGCTCATGCACTTTGCTTCAGTTAGTTTAGAAACAACAATTCCAATACAATTGTCACCACACTGCGTCACGCTGATTCAGTTCCTTTAGAAAATGAAACAGAATTGTACAGAATAGGCTTATGACCTCCTCCTGCTAATGCTGAATAAACTAAATTCTCTTCTGTTCTTTACAATATTCTTTTCTAGATTTTTTTTAAATGACTGGGTTCCCTGACAAAAATAGCATAAAAGAAGAAAAAAATCCTTTCTTACCTTTCTCCATTTTTTTTTTCTTCGGGAATCCCTCCTGGCTGGCTCGCCAGTGTAAGAAAAAAAATGATGAGGACGTCGAAGATCACAGTGAAGAATAACTTTATTGCCGTGTCGCAGTGACAAAGTGCACGAAACACTCCGGGTTCATCGGAATCAGTGAACCTCAAACAATATCAGCTCAGACATTTTATACTGTTTTTTAAACCAGATTTTCCCACCTGTAATGTAATAAAGTCTCGCTCTAAATGTAAATTTAGGATAACAATTGAAGTGATCACTTTGTGTTCTCATATTATTGATGTTATTACAGGTGTGACCACCCAAATGATAAGGTGATATGATTATCTAGACAGATTTCTTTTGGAATGATAATTACGGTCACATACCCCTTTGTTCAGGGATGGTTCTTCATGTCCTACTGCTGCTCCCATGCTGTAACTGATTGAATGTCACTTCAGGTGGTATTATCCACATAATGCTGAGAACGAGATGAATTGTCTCTATGATAAGTAAGCCTTTTTGGGGGATGAGCAGTCTGTAATTTAACATTTATAAGTGGTGTGCTTTATAAGAAATAAAATACATGGCATTTGTCAGCTAAGAAAAATAAAAGCAGCTCTTTTTTACTGTAAAGGAAAATTCTAAATATTATAAACTGCTGTTTGGTGGATGAGAAATAACACACATCCATTCTGTATGTCACAAAGTGGAGGCAGGAGAATGAAATTGCAAACCTTTTATGGATAATTCAATTAAGCAGACAAACCTGTAGTCAGAAATCAGGCAGGGTTCAATTGATCAGACAAACAAAGTAATGAAGCACAATCAACAAAAATGAAGGACAGAAGCAAGAATTACCCACGGCATCACAAACAGAGAACTCAGCACTCAGAGAGGCACGCAGGAAATGGCAAACCTTGTAAAGGGGCTTGGTATGTGAACTGGTATATATACAGTGAACTGAATGAGGGTTTAACAGGAAACATTATTATTATTATTATTATTATTATTATTATTAGCACTCACTCTCAGTAACCACTTTACCTGCATATTATCAGGGTCACTATGGATCAGGAGCCCATCCTGGTAACACTGAGCACAAGGGGAGAGAATTCCCCCCAGATGGGATGCTAGTCCATCAGAGGGTATGATATGTACACACATTCACAGCTAGGGGCAATTTAGCATAGCCAATCCACTTCCCTGCAGGTTTTTAGACAGTTGGAGGAAACTGGAGAACCTGGAGGGTTGTGGAGCTGTGGACATGCATAAACTGGAGCTGTGAGGTGGCAACACAACCCCCTGCACCACCATCCCACCCTATTATTATTATTATTATTATTATTATTATTATTATTATTATTATTTGGCTGTTTCACGAATGTGCATAGAGTAAAAATCAATATTCTACCTGACCACATCTTTATATTCTTCACTATTTGATTATACACATTTTTATGTTTTACTTTAATCTCTCTCTCTCACGCACACATATCCTGAGCCAAGTGCTGCTGATAGTATGATTTGTAATATGAGACAATCTGTGCCCATTACTCATCACATCACTCTGTTTTTATCCTTAATTTTGGTAATTATATGAGTACAAGTGAATCATGTTATAATTTTCTTAGTAAAACTGAGTCATGCAGGGCAAAATGTTAATCTACCCTGTTTTGCTAATATAAGAGTGGAAACAGGAGCAGTTTAGAAGAAATACTGGGGAATCTAATCCCAGTCTGCCCTCTAATGTACATTGGGGGAATATCTGAGCAGTAAATCCTTTCTCTTATACTGCAAATCCTCTAATTCAGAACCAAAGAGCAAAGTCAACTGTAAGATTAGAACCGGTAATGCTGAACTAAGAGATATTACATACTTACATTAAGGCACAAAGTTGGCCTAACGTTTTCATTTGAAAAATAGGCTACTTGGTTAAAATATCAGTAAATGGCTTCAATCTCTATATGATATTAGGTTATACAATACCTGGCAAAAGCGAACAAAAGGGCAAGGGTAACTCTGCAGGAGCAGGAGGGATTCATGGCTCAGATGGGAGAAGCTGTTCACAACTTGGAAGTTTGCCCGAATGCATGTTAGAGACTCAGCAAACATGTGGAAAAAGAGTCTGAGGTTTTGATGAGTCCAAAATGTAACTTTCTGTCCTTTGAAAAAAGTGTTAGGTTTAGCAGAAACCCTGAGACTTTATTCCCAGTGTGAAGCATGGTGGTGGTAGCATCATGTTGAGCATTTCCCTTGGCCTCCTGGTTGCTTCTCTGACTAATGCCCTCCTTACACAGTCACTGACTTAGTGGACGACCTCCTCTAAGACTTGCAGTTGTGGCGTATTTTTTCTATTTTGTACTAATAGATTTAATAGTGCTTCAAGGGATGTTCAACGTTTAGGATTTTTTTTTAATATATATGTATAAGCAAGCCATGATTGATTTCAAGAGCTGTGCCTTAGACTTGCTTTGAGAGCTCCCTGGTCATCATGCTGCTGTTTGTTTAGGTATTTCCTCTTTCAAGCTCTGGGGCCTTGCAGGAACAGGAGATCATGTGACACCTTAATTGCACACAACAGAGCTTAGTTATGGGGGTGAATTATGCAATCACAACTTATTTGTAAATACTTTAGCAAACTATATTGACTTTCCTCTCACTTAAATATTATGGTCTATTTTGTGTAGACTCATGACATATAATTTTAGAAACAGTGCATTTCTCTTCCAGTTTGTAACACTACAAAAATATGGAAAAGTCTTTTGTGAGTGCTTTTAACTAAAATGTAGGTAAAACATTTCCTTTTGGCTAGACAGATTAAGGCAAAGGTGAGAGTATATCATTATTTATCGAGTTATTTGACTGTTTAATGTAGAATATTTGATCTTGCATGCGGAACTGGGAGTGTGTTTCCTATAATAAAATACCATGAGTCATTACAGTTATGACTGGCACAGGATATCGTGTGGTGCGTCTGAATTCGGATAGCTGTAGTCTCTCTGAATAGTGTGCCTAAATAGTGATCTAGACGGATTAGTACTAACAACTACCTTCAAATAGTATACAAAAGATGTGGGGATGCAACTGTAGATGTAAAAGGATAACACAGTTTAGGAACTACTTTATTATTTTAAATACAGAAAAGATTCCACACTAGCTGAAGTGAGTCAGGGAAGTGTTCCGGGAGTAAGTGTGTAGTGTGTGTGTAACACCCGGTTTCACACTCAACTCCAGCTACTTGCGCTTCCACAACATGACGTCACAACTCCAGAGGGCGTGGCTTACGCCACAGCGTGCTTTCAGCCTTCCTTATTCTTATCTCTAAGAATAAACTATGCGCGCTTATGAGCTGGAGGAGCCATGCGTTACATCGCTGTCATCTTCTGCTGTCTGTGTGACTGGGGTGAGTGAATAAGTAATATTCTCAGGGAAGAGGAATAGATTCTTTATAGCACTTTAGAAATGAAAGATGAAGAAGTGACAGCAAGCAAGTCGAATAAAATGTGATGGTATAGATATAGATGAACAGGGATCTAACCATTTCAGATGAGTTTAGACTATTAGCAGTGTCCAAGATTCAACTTTTCAAAACCATTTGAGTGACATTTGGTGTAGATGTGCATTGTGCAAATTAAAGGAGGACATTGTTTGCTTGCTTGCTTGCATGTTTGTTTATGTGTTTATTTACATATATGTCTGTCTGTTCTTCTATCTATCTATCCATCCATTCATCATCCATCCATCTCTCTATTTCTCTATTTACCTATCTATCTATCTATCTATCTATCCATCATCCATCTATCTCTATTTCTCTATCTATTTGCCTATCTATCTATCTATCTATCTATCTATCTATCTATCTATCTATCTATCTATCTATGTGTTTAAGTTGTCTAATACCCAAGGATTCTTTGCAAAGTATGCAACACAAACTAACACTACCTGCTATGAGACAATTTTTGTTTTAATAACTTATGTTACACCATGGTGCTTGCGAAACATTTCATTCCAATGAAATGTATATGAGTTATATTGAGGAATGATGAAACAACCAACTTGACTTGGAAAAAAAAAAGTTTTAAAAACTTTTAAAAGTGCAAGAGGTTTACAAGGTTTCTAAAGGATGATAGGCAGGAGCAAGACCGTATAATTATGTTTTTCACAATTTAAAAATTGTGCACTTTTGTTAAAGTTCTGCACTTTTGTGAACAGGAAGCTTCACTGAGATCCCTTCAATGAGTCTTGCTGAGCGGTATGATGTGGTGAGACCTCAGCGGCTCAGTGAGAACCACAAGAGTGTCAATAAACAGGTAAGTAATTAACTCGTGGTTTTAAGTGGAATTGGGGTTTACGTAGAAGTTGACAAAGGGTACTTTGCATGGCCTATGGCTTAACAGTGTTAGGTTTTCTGTGTCATTAAAAGATTTCATTTGAAATACAAGCTGACACATCTTCTCTCAAGGCCTTGTCATGTTCCTGCAGGTGTTCTCATAAACATCATGAAACTAGAAATGTTGTATATATCAATAAATGTTTTATCTCCTAGGCTTTGGAATCAAACAAACATGAAAAGTATCCTGAGAAACTTCTATATCAGCTGTTCTTTAATGGAAAAAATCATACAGTTCACTTGCAAAAGAACAGGTAAAACAAACACACAAAAAAACATTATGCATTATTAATCCTCTAGGTTTTCCAGTTTTATTACCTTAAACTCCTATAACATATATTTCTTAGACATAAGTCTTATAACTACTTGTAACCTCTCTATTAGTTCCACCATAGTCATTGAATAAATTGCTTTTAGATGAATATACATTTATGGGGTTAAATTATTTTGATAGCCAAGTAAATGTCTATTTATTAAAATGATTATAAAACTTTTAAAAAAATTTGTAGACTTCTCATTGGACATAATTACACTGAAATACGTTATGAAGCAGATGGATCAACTGTGATCACATCTCCAAAGCTTGAGGTAAGTTTACTTCTTTTTATCGAACTTAAGTCTGATCTAAGGCACATTAATGCTACCATTCTATAACCTATACCGTCAAATGGGACGTCATATTTCATACTTTGTGTATTGTATATTTATTGTTTGTCTTTTACAAAGTATCATCACCTGAATATGAATTATTTCTATTCTGCAGGACCACTGTTATTATCATGGCCATATTGATGGAATGGAGGATTCATCAGTAAGTGTTGGAGTCTGCTCTGGCATGAGGTAATGCCCAGTCTTAAAACCACTACAGCAGAAAGGGGCTAACATGAACATGTTAGACATAGAGCCATAAAGATGACATTTGACTATTTAGTCTGTCTAATTTTTCCTCTGTAGAGGTTTTGTGAGGGCTGAAAAGCAGATGTACCTGATTGAGCCCCTGAGTGACAGCACTGAAGGAGACCACGCCTTCTATAAGCAGGAATACCTGAGGAAGAAGAGGAGTGCTTCTGGAGACTCCAGTATCACAGTTTTTGACAAGGAACCCAGAACGGCAGCCCTCTTCAAACGCAGCAGCTGGGTATATATGTTTCTAAATTTACTCCTGCCATCACCTGGATTGCATTATGCCCAAAAGTACTGTGGTACTACCGCAATGTCTATAGCTTTTCCTCATCTTTTTAGAAGACAAAGACTGTATTTCACACGCAGAGATACGTGGAGCTGTTTCTTGTGGTTGACAATACAGAAGTAAGAGCTTCATTCACATAAAAAGGCTTTCTTCTCTTTTCTTTGGAATGAGTAGGTCACAACTGATGATTTATATTTCCCTTGCGCAGTACAGAAATTTCAACTCAAATGATGAGCTGGTACGAGCAAGAATGTTGGAAGCGATAAATCATGTTGATAAGGTATGATTTTCTTGCTCTTGATATCTGATATAAAGGTGGAACACAGTGGCACTATCTGTCACTATCTGTATCTGTTTAATGCTTCATATATTTGTATCCGTATTTGGATATACACCAAAAGTGGGCATTGTCTGGACCAGAAGATCTTACCACTATACTCACAGAAACACTGGAAAACACTGAAATAAACCCCAGGACTGCTGAAAAAAAAAGAAGTAACTTTTTATTCATAAATTATAACAAAAAAAAAAGTAATTTACAGAACATAATTTTATTCAACTCCTGAACTTCCTCAGCCTCAAATATTATGAAGTCTATGGTCTGTGCTATATGGAGCGATATGCAGCAGCTCTGCATATTTCTTTTGTGAATTTGGGGCCAATTTGTACAGAAATATGGTAGAAATATGGTTTTGTTTTTTGAGCTCAGCAAGACAGCGTGTAAGTGGGCTTACTGAAGCAAACCGCTGATTAATAGACCGGAGAAAAAACCCACAATACTGCGCTTCCTATACATGAATTAACATGGGCTTTTCATACTCGCACCGTTTAAACATGTCCCCGCATCACTTGAAGTGAAAAACCTCCTACTCATGAGTTTTTTGTTGTGTCCCAGTGGTTCCCTGTCCCAGTGCACACCTCTAGTCTTGACCAGATGCCCTGTGAACCTTTCTGTCAACTTTCTAAACAAATAGAAAGAGAAAGAAAGAAGTAAAATAGTGCTGCTCATATTCGCATTTGTATTTGTATCCATTTAGAACATGTTATCTTGTCATTCCTGAATAATTTATTCCTATACGTTTCAATTCCTTACTATCTTTTCTCCTCCCACTCACACAACGTCCCAGTTTCAGATCCCATTCCCGACAGGTTCTAGTGTCTCAACCTGGCAAGCTTTCTAAACAAAAAAAAACAACAAAAAAAAACAACAACAAAAAAACAAAAAAGAACAGTTCCCACTCTTATTCATATCTAGATTTGTGTTTGTTTTTTTGTTATACATCTCACATTATTACATTCTTCCTACTTCAGTTCTATCGTCCACACAATATCCGTGTGCTGCTGGTGGGTTTGGAGGTGTGGAATGTGGAAGACCAGTTCCTGGTCAGTGTGAGTGATAATGACACTCTCACCAGATTTATTCAGTGGCGCCAGAAGGAACTGCTCAAAAGAGTCAAGCACGACAATGCACAGTTTGTAACGTGAGTATTACACCCAGGACTCTGGACCATAATAATGACTGTCACACATATAAGTCCTGTTTATTATTCATTGTCGCTCTGTATGTTTTCTGTTTTATGCAGTGGTGCTGATTTTTTGGGTGACACTGTGGGGTTGGCAAACAAATTTGCAATGTGCACTAAAGCCTCTGGAGGTGTTAATCAGGTAAGATCAGGCCAGTTATGCACATACCAGTAAATGAAATGTATGCTCTGAAACAGCTACGAAAAGCTTCTATGTGATACAGAAGAAGATGATGTCTATTCCTTTATTACTCAGGATCATAGCACGAGTCCACTGGGCTTGGCTGCAACTATCGCACATGAGATGGGCCACAACATGGGTATGTCCCATGACGTACGGGGCTGCACTTGTGGCCGTTCTGACTGCATCATGACTGAAGTTGTAAAGTAAGATCTTTCATTCATGCAAATCAATAATGAGCTGCTTAAATGATGTACCAAGTGGAACAAATGAGAGAATACAGTTCTGCAGTTTATCCTCTGAGTGTGTACATTCTTTGTATTTTGGCAAACAAACCTCAAATATCTCTGTGTTGTTTATCACAGCTCAGCTGCCTCAGACTTCCCAGAGCTGTTCAGTGATTGCAGTCTGGATCAGCTGAGTATATTTCTGGAGAATGCCAACCCCAGCTGCCTGCTGGACCTCCCCAGCTCAGACAGAATTTATGGTGGACCCGTCTGCGGCAATGCTTTCCTCGACCCTGGGGAGGAGTGTGACTGCGGGACAGTGAAAGTAAGCTGCCTCTTTTATTTTCTTTCCACTGTAAATAAACTCCCAGAGTTTGCAGCAGAGTCGGTTGATTCGGTCCGCTCGCTAAATACTTTACTTCTTGGGCTGGTTTTGTATAAATAATGCATTCTTGCGGTGAGAACGTAACGATGACTCACTTCGTGTAATGTCCTGTTTCTCTTGCAGGAGTGTAACAACCCATGCTGCAATGCCAGTACTTGCAAATTTACTGAAGGATCTCAGTGTGCGCAGGGAGAGTGCTGCGAAAACTGTCAGGTACAGTGGCCTCCGGTGGGATTAGCATCCATCGTGAAAATGAACAAAAATGCACTCACCGCTGAAGGGTTGTGGTGGATCCAGAGCCTATCCCGGGAAACCTGGGCGTGAGTCGGGAGTGCATCCTGGATGGGAAGCGAGATCATCACACACTTCACACACTCATTTACACTTAGGTGCAATTTATCTTTGCCAGTCAACCTACTGCCATGTTTTTGGGAGGAAACGGAAACCCCGAAGGTAACTCAGAGGTGAATAACCATCTGGCTCTGCATTGAAAGATCTTTGGTTTTTTCACAAATATATAACATCATCTTTATTCCCAAGAGAAACAGGACATGGTTAAAGGCAACAACAGAGATCCTCGGGACTGAGAGCAAATGAGAAAAGGTTTTCACGAGTTACACCACAGGGGTGCAGCGAGTAGCATTGCCACCTCACAGCTCTAAGGTTCATGGTTCAATCCTGAACTCAGCTTACTTCTGTATCTGTGTGGTGTTTCACATGCTCTCCCCATGTTCATGTGGGTTTTCTCCTGGCTTTCCAGTTTCCTCCCAACTCCCAGAAGCATTCGGGGAGATGAGTTGACTACATAAAATTGCCCCTAGGTGTGAATGAATGTGTGTGGGGGTGTGTGTGCATGGTGCCTTGCAATGGGTCTGGCATCCCATTCATGGTGAATTCTCCCACATTGCACCCGATGTTCCCGGGAAAGGCTCCACCGTGACGCTAACCAGGATAAAGAGGGTACTGTCGATGAATGAATAATTTTTCTCATTTTTTTAAATGAAGGGTGACAGTAATTGTTCAGGTCACTGTGTATTATTACAAAACCCAGTTCATCTGGTGGAGCAAAATATTCGATGTAGTTTTCACTGTGATGGTTGCAACAGGCAGAGTAGAGGAAAACAGAATAGAAGAGATTTCACAGGAAATGCTTTGTGTGACCAAACCAAGTTTTAACATCTGCGCAGCTGTGTGTTTCTCTGGAACTTGTGTGAAAATTACTTTATGGAGAAGTGAAGGGTTGCCAGAAATGGACTGAATTTATCCAATTTAGCCGAATTTGAATGTGACTCATTATTTTTAGGTACTGTAGTAGTTGAGTTGATTTGCAAAAATTAGCTATTCTGTCTCCTCCCTTAAACTTAAATAATTACTGTCTTTGGTATGCCAGTTTCAAGAAAAGGAAATTGTGTTATATGGCATATCAGTGAAGTAATGTCTGTCATTTCTCAATGCCATAAAAACAGGAAATACAGGGTGGGAACACTATAGAAAGATTAAAAGGAGTACCACAAATGCAGATGTGACACAAGTCATATTTAACAGATGCAAAATTTTCCCATTTTTTACTATTTTCCCAAAATAGTAATAATCACCCAAATTATGTCTTCCTTTCTAACAAAATTACATCGCATAGAGAGGAAGTACAGTTGTAGAAATAATATTGTTGTTGGATGTATTTCCTTATAACATATACCCTGACATTTTGTTTTCTTTCCAGATAAAACCAGCTGGCAGTCTGTGTAGGGCCTCTGTGAACGAGTGCGATCTGGGTGAATACTGCACAGGAATGTCTGAAAAGTGTCCAGAAGACAGCTTTAAAATGAATGGGATACCTTGCAGTTATGGGGACAGTTACTGCTACAATGGTCAATGTCCAACTCATCTGCAGCACTGCCAGAGACTGTGGGGAAAAGGTACTTATGCATGTAAACTAATCGTTTTTATTAAAGTTTAATTTAATCATTATTATCGCCCCAGAGCAAACACGATCCACTGCGGGGACCCCTGATGGGAGCAGCCAAATGAAGAACGGCAACGACATCAGAGCAAACAAAATTATACTTTATTTATAGGATGCTCTCAGAACGTAATGGTGCTCGAAACTAATTTTTTATTAAAAAATATTTTTGACAGACACCTTTATCCAGAGCAAGTCACATTTATTTCATTTAAACAACTGGGCAGTTGAGCTGAGCTGCCACTTCCCCTGGTAAAAACAGGTATACACCTGTTAGGCATATAATAGTGCTAGTATTAACTGTAAAACGGAAATATGTGGCGTGCTACAAATACCTAATTAGGGTGATATAGATTTTGCCCTTTTCCACTTAGATTAGCTCTAGATTGTTCCACTAGCATAGTCATTTTTTAACATTTCTCAACTCACTAAACATTTAACTATACGCATTTCTCAATTCACTTATACCTGTTAATTGGTTAAATTTGTTTCCCTCGTGTTTCTCTCCAATTTGATCACCTGCCAAATTCCCACCCCCAGCCACGACAGCTACGAGGGGGAGAGTGAAAGCTAAGACACGTTTCCTCCGACACGCTTACTGCATCACAGAGCAGCGTAACTCACTCAAAGAAAGTGCTGTCTACCCTCTTCTGCATACATGAGATCACCCACAAGTGACTAGTGCCACTGTGATTGACAGGGGAAAGATAGTATGCCACGCCTCCCAACCAGAGACCATGACCAATTTTGCTCCCTTGGCTCCCAGCCATGGGTGACTGATAAAAAAGGGTGAATGCATTTCGGATAGATTTTGAAATTTTTGACAATTTAAAATGAGGTCATCAATGAGCTTTGCTAGCTCACAGCTCTGTTGTGTCTAGTTCCGTCTTGAGCTTAGGATACTGTCTGTGTGTATTTTCTCATGCTCTCCCTGTGTCCTTATGGGTCTTCTCTGGGTTCTTTTGTTTCCTCCCACCTCCCAAAAACATGTAGGTGAACCGGTGACCCTAAATTATCCCTGGGTGTGAGTGTACATGTGCACTATGCCCTGCAGTGAACTGCAGTCCCATTCAGGATGTATTCCTACCTCAAGCCCAGTGTACCATATCCACCGCCACCCTTACCAGGATAAAGCGATTACTGAAGATGAATCAATGATGAATAAATAAAATGAGGCCATTGAAACAAAAAATGCTAAAATATTAAGTGGTCAAAAACATTTGACTGGTAGTGCATCACAATCAAATCTCACGAACTGACCCTTCCTGATCGCTTCCTGAAAATGTCAGAGGATGTGTAACATGTTTATCTGCTTGCATGTCAGAATGGC
Organism: Pangasius sanitwongsei; assembly: GCA_037576675.1. Lineage (NCBI taxonomy): Eukaryota > Metazoa > Chordata > Actinopteri > Siluriformes > Pangasiidae > Pangasius > Pangasius sanitwongsei. The sequence continues at coordinate 7,263,220 of CM075014.1, read as the reverse complement.
AGTATATAGAGATTGGACTGTGTAATATACCGTAATTCTGGAATGGTACACAAAGTTTGCAGATCAGAAAATAAGAAAATAAGCAGCTTGTAATGCTGCCTAAGTTGATCTGCTTTTCTGAAAGCTTCAGAAGCACATTGCACACATTCTATGCTATTTTGTGAAGTACACATTAGTAACTTTCCTGATTTAATCTTTATAATATAGTAATATGGCAGATCAGGTCATGTATGAACCTACTTCTTTTCTTTTCATAGATGCCAAAGTGGCTGCAAGTGTGTGCTTTTTGCGGAATACTTTTGGGAGAGAAGATTCCCACTGTGGAAGGAGCAAAGATGGCTACAGACGCTGTGCAGAACAGTAGGTTGAAACTACCTTTATTAGCTTAGATCCTGTCACATAAAGCATCTGAAATTTTTATCCAGGGCCAGGAATTAAATGCTATTTATATATCTTAAATATATATAACTTTCACTGCAAATGTGTAGCAGTCTGGGATAATCTAGTGGATATCATCATTAGACTCAATTCTAGCAAACATCCAAAAATGGCAAAACTACCTGTAACGTAAAAATTACCTCAAGCACACTTTGAAGAATGTCTCTGTTTATACAAACCCATTTTCTGCACGAGCCTGGATTGAGCTGATTGATGATGCAAGCAGTCTGTTGCTAGAGGATCTTCATCATATAATCTGACATGAAGCACACATTATCACATTATCACATTATTCAGTCTGTTATAGAATTCAGCCAGCGTTTTATTGGCATCAGCTCATACAGAGTGACGAGTAATAATCTTACAGTCTAAAACCTGCTTATAAAATATTTCGAATTTCAGAAAGCATAAATATTTCCTCAAAATGATAAAGAAATGTTTTTCATGAACTTTCTACGCCTTCCTGTGGTTTCTGAAGAGATCACATTCTATCGATACAGAGCCAGTTTAACAAATATGGCTGCTAAAACATCTGTTTAAGGCATGTATACAGACAGACATAGTTTTCACGGTCATATGTTATTTTTATATTTTATTATTACATGGTAAATTAAATGCGAGTGAAATCAATAAATAGTAGTCACTTTTAGACAGTCAGTGTGTTGGTGTCTTTTAGTGGAGTCAGAATAGAATCCTTTTTCACCTTTGGAGGTGAGGAGATTTTAAAACTTTATTCGTGGTTGAGATGTCGGCGAGATAGAGAGATATATATATCAGGTCAGACAAACCTGTAGTTCTCAAAACTGTATATGTGTAAAACCACGTGAAAGCTTTTCCCAGGTTGCCACACATACACACTGCAGAAATGGTGTTACAAATCTCTGTATGGTTTCACTTCTTTTCATTGTGAATAGTGTGAATTTTTCTTTCTGACAGAGATATGTACTGTGGAAGTATATTTTGCATTGGGGGCAATAAATATCCCATTACCGGTCTAAAAGCTCAGTTGTTGACAGCGACTGGAGACTTATGCAACATAGTCGGGGAGAGATCTGAGGAAGAGAACCTAAGCATGGTACCTACAGGAACCAAATGTGGCCCGAACAAAGTAAGCATGCCAGAATGGTGTGTTTTGTGCAACCTTTCAGCTGTTTCTGGTATCACATTTGTAATTGTTTTGTGCTGATTTTCCCAGGTCTGCTTTAACAACATGTGCCAGGATGTGAAAGTGTATGGTGTGAGTGAAGACTGCTCACAGAAATGTAGCGGAAATGGGGTGAGCCTCGTAATGTGATTGCAGAAGTGTGATGATAAGCAGAATGTGATTATAGGGTTGAACATAATTCACCGTGTGTACTGATAGGTTTGTGATCACCGGAAACGCTGTCACTGTGATCCTGGATGGGCTCCGCCATACTGCGATGTCAAATATGCAGACCTGCCTTCTGGTAAACTACGGCAGCATTTGATTACTTTTCATCCAAAGTGAAACTGTTGCACAAATCTGAATCACAAGTTTCTATATTTTGTGATAACTAACTAGATTCGTTGCGTATCTTCTGTTCTATTCTTTGGTGTGCAGCAAACAATACGACAATCATCAGCATTTCAGTTGCAGCTGGAATCCTACTACTACTGGCACTAGGATTTGGAAGTTGGATTTATTGTAAAAAGAGAAAGGGCACTAGCTCGAGGCGTAAAACGTGAGTCAGCAGAGGTTTTTTTTTTTTTGGTGAAGTGCTTGTGAGTTAGTGCTTGTGCAGTTAGTCACACACTACACATCTGTATAATTGTTTGCTTTTTGTTTATAGAAAAGCTGACCCAGAGCAGTCGAATCCTCTTTTTGAGAACCCCAGAGCAAAACGAGTGCTTTTAAAGGATCATCTCGAGATCAGCGAGCCTACTTTTATCAGTTCGACTGTGACCCGGCCTGGCGCCTCACACACAGTCATGCCGACACGGACAGCTCCGCAAGTGAGTGCTCAACCATTCAGTTTACTTCAGCAGCACCACACAATTGCAGCGTAGAATACGGCTATGTCAGATGTGATGCCTGATGCCAAATTTAGGTTTCAGAACAATTAATTAATTTGGTCATGTTGACTTTTGCAGCCTCCTCTTAAAAAGTCAGACCCACAGCCACCTCGGACAGCTCCGTCCATTTCTTTACCCATACAGATGAAGCCTCTGCCTCCTTCTAAGCCTCCACGTCCTTATGATGCGAAACAGGTGAGCTGCCAAATGTGCCAATACTTTAAAAATTCAGACACATTTGAAGGAAACCTTACCAAACCATGTTTTACAAAAGCCTGGGGCTCTCAAATGCCGCAAGAAGAAAGCGTTTGCCCTATTGTCCAGAGATTGCGAATTCTCTCTCCCCTGTCAATCACAGCGACACTAGATCGCTAATTTTGGCTGTCTCTGAGCTATATCAGGAAGAGATTAGACAGCACATTTCTCCAAGTGTCTTACGCTGCCATGTGATGCAGCATTAGCAGCAGTTTGAAAAGATGTTCACATGTCTCAGAGAAAGTATGTATTAGCATTCACTCTTCCCAGTTGGTAATTGTCGTATGATAGGGGAGAGCTGGCTGGTGGGTGGGAATTGAGTAAGAAAAAAAAAAAAAAACCCCAAACCACAAAAAAGTCATGCATCGGTGGCTAAATCTCAAATATGATTTGGCACTATGCATGAGGGCACTACATAGTGTATTCACTTCTGTCATGTTAGGTTTCAACAAAGTGAAGCCTTTTTGGATATGCCTTAGAAAATGGTGGATTTTACTTGCATCATTCGGAAGAAACGTAATATAAAGCTAAATATCGAAAAACAAAACATTACTGTGGGAACATAAATAAAACCAATGCTAGTTGCTGTTTAAAACTATGATTTTTTGCCTCTAAATAACTGCTGAATAGAGTAAGAAACTAGTAAGGAATTAGCAGTTACGGTTGCAAGTTACCCCAATATGAATGAATCACCTGTTTTTATTTAGTTTATTATATTCTTCCATTTCTGGTCACTGGTCAGGAGGTCATCCTCCTGTGGTTCTAATAAAGCCAACTGTAGGCTCTGGATCCGAGACAAAGCAAGAGGCTAACATCTGCAGTACTGAGAGAATTATTACAGCCTGGTTTTTAAAATAATTCAGAATGTAGAAATAATTTACATTGTAATTGGAAACAAATGACCCATCTAGTTAGTCATAACATGTGAATTATAAACTGTACTGTATTCTGTATGCTTTTACACCGTCCTTTGGTCACTGGAGATCATCAGTGCCTTAAATTGACTGTTGAATTAAAAGCACCGTGTTTTACAGGCTGAAAGAGAGGAAATGAAAATTGCACAGAGGCCAAAGACCATTCCAAGGAGATGACTATGAGAGGAATCATCATGTAAATCAATAATGGATTTTCAGTCTGGGTGTATGTGTGACTAATAACACATCTGCGGAGTGGTGACACATCAGAACTGCGTCTCTGTGCAGTCGTGTCCATTTTGTGCTTGTCCTCCAATGCAGAGAAGAACATTACGCTGAAGTTATGCTTGACAAACGTTTGTTATACTCAACTGAACTTGAATTTTTATGTATATTACAAATACACTTAATGAAATTAGTTAAGCGTTAAGTGTTATTATTACAAATAAAATTCCATCCTCCATATTGTAATGGGATTACAGTCTTTACAGCCTGGCTACCACTTTAAAGACCAAACCTGTACTTCTGTTTTTAAGCATTAAGTATTCAGACATAGGAATATAAAATGTATTTATGATTTATATACTGCACTGAATGACTTTTTGTGTTATTAAAATGTGCTATTTTGCATTTTTGTACCTTTCCAGTCAGAACTTTGGACAGCCTAGATTGAATGCATGTTATATATATATATATATATATATATACACACACACACACACACACACACACAGTATTGTGCAAAAGTCAGACAAGAAATGCTGTAGAGCAAAGATGCCTTCAAAAATAATGAAATTAAATGTTTTTACATTTTAATAAATACTATAAAGAGCAGTAAACAGTAATAAATGAAACAAAGTCAATGTTTGGTGTGACAGCCTGTTGCTCTAAAAATAAAAACAGTAGTCTCAGGTACGATGTGTGCAGTTTTATAAGGAAATGAGCTGTAAGTGTTACTGAGCATCTTGCAGAAGCAGCCAC
>CM075014.1:7246807-7258498 GCA_037576675.1 Pangasius sanitwongsei | reverse complement strand
TAATTTTGTGCGGGAAAACTAATGTGTGTTATTCTAAAATGTTTTTGTCCTGAATATCTATATAGATATATATATATATATATATATATATATATATATATATATATATAGTATATGTGTTATTTATTTTCTATTTTTGATGATTTCACTCAAAATTTTTTATTGGTGCATATTGGTACTTTTTATATTCTTTTTTTCATTAAAATAACATGTTTGAAGACCTTGTTCCTAGTTTGACTCATGACTCATTTTATGTTTCAGTCTGAAGACAAGTCCATCTTTCAGCTTGCTCCTGTTGTAGATCTCACATAAATATAGTTCCTCTCGCATAAATACAGCACTAGAATTACAAGATACCTGTTTGTAACATCAACAGCACTGTCTGAGTTCAAACTGAGAAAAGTTTCTGACGACAGTGACCTATAGTTACACTGTGTACAAAGCGTACACTGGAATTCCACTTTTCTGAGTGGTACAATGTTAATTATCATGCCTTCAGTTTGGAAAGTACTTTGGATTATTATGAGATGGCCATAATAAAAAAAAAAAGTTCAAATAAGATATGTAATATTGTAATGTAGTATTATTTTACCTGTCTTATAGTGCTGCATTCTGCTTAGCCATCTAAAAGCCAGGTTTTTAATCGCAGGTCCTCAGATAGTCCAGCAAGTTGTATCCTGTGGATGCTTCCAACATGCCTAAACCTGATCACCTGACTCAGCACCTGGACAAAAACAAAAGCATGGCTGGATAGGGAGGACTGAGGACTGGGATGAGAGCCTCTGAGCTATAGCATTCAATAAGAAAAAAAAATACAATACAATACGATGAGCAAGAATCGTTTTGAAAGGGTGTGGAATTAAAAGCGTGTGCCGTTCGGTTGTCTAGATGGTGGTCTGGTTTCACCTGCGGATGCAAGTTGGCCAGTTTATTGTTTCCATAATGTCTCTAAGTTGAAACACTTTCAGCTTGGCTCATTGAGAATGTGCTATGAACCACGGGTTCAAATTTTTATTCGTAATTTTTTTAATTATATTTTTAAGATTACATTGAATAAATATTGTCCAAGAAAATTAGTTGATTTCAAATGATTTAAAAATGAATCGCCATTTGTAACTTGTCCTTCATTCATTCATTCATCTTCAGTAGCATTACCCTGGTAGGGTCATGGTGGATTCAGATCTTATCCTAGGAACATTGTCATGCTGTGTTGAATTTCAGAAGATCACCCAGATTAAAAAAAAAAAAAAAATCCCAAATGCTTTAACATAAACCAGTGGCAGGAACAGACAATTAGTGTACACTTTGAGTTCTACCTGCATTTATAATACTGAGGTTTTTGATAAAAAGTAGCACGGATGATGAAGGTGTATTTGCTGAACATAGCGTATGTGATGATGGTTCTACACATCCAGATATAATCATTTGGGACACATTTTTTGTTTATTGGTGATACAGTACACATGGCCATTGCCCTTACCCTTCCTTGTCACACATTATATGAAGGATCTCTATATAGGGTCTTTATAACACATTTACAAGCATTCCACAAACCCACAAATCTTTTATGAAGATTTATGAAATTTATGAAAGGCTTATGTCAAAACTTGTGAGGTGTTTTAGGTTTTATGTGTTTCAGTTCTTACGTGTTTTATGTTTTACATAAAGGAGAACAATCCTGATTTAAAAAAATGTTTGTAATCACACAGATTTGTCATAATCCTTTGATTAATCCTCAAGTATTACTTTTTAAAATGTTTATGCAATGCTTATGAATGTATTCTCAAGGCCCTATGTAGGTATTCAACTCAAGTGCTACACAATCTCTAAGTGTTAAAATAAAACATTTAGCATGCTATTTAGTCCATAAGAAAAAGTTGAGCTCATTCCTCATTTATAAAACAATGCCAAAATCTCAATTCTCAAATCTGATTGGTCAGAAGGTTTTGATTAATGTTAATAATCTATAACAGCAACAAGGTTTATATTAATGCATCCATTCTAATATGTAATCAATTAGTAACAACTTACACATAAACAGATTCAAAGTGTGTAATTGTTGAGATATTGACGTTTTCTGTGCGGAGACATGTATTTAACATCTTTGTAATAATCAGAGGTAAAGTGCTTTAAGTTTTCCGAAACATGAACGTCTATAGGACTGAGGGCTTTGTGGGTTTCTCTGTTGCATGATATGCGGTGGGATTTGACATCGTATTAATATGAACGAAATTAGAAAGGCTGGCAAGGGAACAACTGTTGATAGCTGCTATAACATAAGCGATAACAAGAACTAACTTGTTCCCAGACTTTCCACAGCATTTAATGCACCTAGAGTATAAACGATAAAAATGATGACATGCTGTTCTTTAAAAGTAAAACATTTACCACTTTGGGGTGGTATTGGCATGTGATGTTGATTCCTTACTTAGTCATGTTGTTTTTCATATTATTCAGTAACTACTAAAGGGAACGTAGTGTATGCAGTTATAAGTTTAATGTGGACCTGCTGAAAGGTCCTCTGCGCTTCAGTGGGCAGTGTGACATCGGTCGACATTTTATTGCAGTGTTTCAAAATCCTCATTTAGACAAACGCCTGCATTGTGTGGTTTCTACTTTCCCTCTGCTCTGACATGATTCAACCTGATTCAGTTTAGCACATTATCAAGGTCTGTGTGAAATGAATCAGGGGATCCTGAGTCAGTCCTCAGTGCAACATGACAATAGGACTGGGATTGGGAAACACTAGCTTATTGCATTTCAGTCAATATGATCTACATTTTCTACGTGTCCAGAGAAAAAACTCAGCTGTAAACAATTGCTGTAAATTTACGTTATTCATTTTACAGCAATATATTTTATTTCACAGGATTGTCCTGCAAACAGTTGGATGCAGAGGATGTATGCATAAAAATAGCGCCGAGACATGGCAATGTGTTGATTGCTGTTCTTGAGGGTTGTTACGACAACGCTGAAAATCATTCGGCACACAGCTACCGGCCGTAGAGGACATCTATAGTATACTACATGATGCCTCAGAAAGGCGACGCGCATCATGAAGGATCACTGTCACCCTGCATAAGCACTTTTTTCTTTTCTGCACTTTTTTCTTTTCTGCCCTCTGGTAAATGGCTTAAGACTATTCGAACTCACACTAATAGATTTAGGGATAGTTTTTATCCAACTATTGTAAGATTGTTAAACACACACTGATGTGTAACATCAATAACGATATTGGACTCTACTGTCATTTTTGCTACTTGACTTTGCACATATTTTTCCAAGTTCATTACTGGCACTATCACTTTATTGTCTGGTAATTATTATTTTGATTATTGTTATGTCTGTATATTTGGTTATTTTGTATTTAGGAGTACTGTCTATGGTATTTTTTGTCTTGTTTATAGTCTGTGGAGAAGATTTCAAGCAAGAATTTCATTGTACTTTGGACATGGCACTTGTACATATGAAAATAAACGTTGTGACGTGTTGTGACGTGACAATTGGGCAATTAGAGCAGTGCATTGGTTTGGAGGAGAAAAAAAAAACAGAAAACGCAATGCGTAGTGGGATACCTAACATTTTAGATGGGAGTAAGAATGATAAAGACTCTCTTTGTATCGACATCTGAAAATTACTTGATCGTTTTTGCACCCTTATTTTTAGTGAGTATAAGTAAATACAAAGCCTTTAAGTGTAAATGTATATGCTAGGAATAACTTCGGATTAGTATAGCACAGAAATTTGTCTTTCAGAATGAATAAACTTGATGGTAGGTGGCTGAATCAGTGCAAGCTATAGTGGAGGGAAGTGGTGAATCAGTGCAAGCTAGTGGAAGGAAGTGGTGCTTCAGTGGTTAAGCCTTGGATTTTCAGCCTCAAAGTCATTTTGGATAAACGTATCAGCCAAATATACAAATTTAGTGGATAATATTTTATACTTTATATTATAATTTACAGTGTTATTATCTTTACAAGTGTTTATAGTAAAATACTCTACGTTGCCTGTAAATCACTGTAAATTTTATACAGTGAAGTGTTACATCTTCATCAAAAACGGTTAACAAAACCCTCTGAAATCAGAACAATGCTTCTAACAGCATTAGTTTCTACTTGTCAGCCCTTAATTGGGACATTAGCACATAATGACTCATAACTGTATTAATAGTAATAAGTGCTGTGAAATCCATGGAATAATTCACCTGAGTTTGTCACGCAATGTTTGGGAGAATAATGGGAGGCCAACCCGGCTAACAAACAATGAAGGTAACTGATGAATCCACATCAGTGTGTGAGTGTTTTGTGATATAAATAACTTTTTAAAAAATATATGCTCATATTGGGCATTTGGAAAAAAAAAAAAAAAAAAAAAACCAACCTGAGGCAGTCTATTCTAGTCATACAGAGAGAGATAAGCATGCTCCTGTGAATGTACCAGCAAATATTTTACAGTTCACAGGTTTATGAGCTGAAAATAATAGATGATTGTCCTGTTTAACATGATTCACGCTGATTCAGATACAGTAACATGATTCACTGAGAGATGGAAAACATTACGCCCTAAAGGAACTCAAACACTGTATATGATAAGGCTTGCCCATGCTAAACTACTGATTTTATGATTATATGTTTGATATATTTTTAATAATGACTAACGCGTGAATCTCAAAGTAAAAAGGATTCAGTCATGCGGGCACTCGACCTGTCTGCCAGATCAAAGTAGATGAGAATGTTAAAATGTCACTTAATTTGGGAAAGTATATGCATTCATCGATATGACTAATACTATTAGGGTGGAAATCTTTTGGAAATTTGTATCCATTAGAAATAATGCGATTTAGCTCTAAAGACGGGTGACAAATTAAAGGACAGCAAAAAAAAAAAAAGGGGATGAGCACCATTCTTATGAAAGGTTATGTTTTAATGATGGTGGTGAAGAGCGGTGTCTAACACATCACTCCCAAATTAGTAAAAACGTTTCAAACAAATTTGTGAATATGAAAATTCACCAAAAAAAACAAAAAAAAACAAATACAGATGTGAGACTCTGCTATAATGTGTCTGTTTGAAACATTTGTTTTGATTATAGTAAAAAATCACTGCAAACCATAAAACAATGATGGTAAAGGATTTTTTTATAAAACCAAAACACATCACTTCACAAATCAGCAAAACTATTAACCTTACTATATTGTTAGCCTCGTGAAACATTGGACAGGTCCATTTAAAAAAATGTAAAAAAAATTCTGCTAGTTTTAATAAATCATGTACTGAAAATTACTGTACGTTCAGAAAATGCGTCAGGACGCATAAGATTCATCAGGTCAGTATGTCCTCTGAAGGTTTTTCGTTGCCATCTGGTGGCCACATGTATCCCATCCACCATCAGTTCAGGGTTGAGCTAATTTCACGCGGTGAGATTTAGACGTAAATCAAAAATCTACATTTTAATCAACGATCTATACTGTTTCCTTCCCTTGTGGTCTCTCCCCTCATCACAGCCCACTCACTATTTATGCGTGTTCCTTGCTGTTAACCTTTTTAATATATGAATAAATACACATGTTTTTCTCATGGCCTTGTGAGGCCTAGCTTGTGTTTATACTGTAGATTTCCATTTTGTCTTCCTTGTATTTCTAGTCATCATTTATAAGTAGGAGTTAATGTTACCGCCCCAAAGTCGATTAGTTTCCTATAACATCATGTCGTGTTTTATTCCACTTATAACACAACGATTTACTAATGATTACAATCTGGTTATAGTTATTGTCTTGGGACGTCCATGAAACAAGTTAGTTCCTGTTATCACTTACATTATAGCAGCTGTAAACAGCTGTTTCCTCCCTTCCTCACTCTCTGGAAATTAATAAGACAAAAAAAAAAACAACAAAAAAAAATGGTGGAAAACTTACGGACTGTTACAAAGCACTGACACTGGAGACTCCTTCCATAAATGTCAAATATCTCCTTATAGAAAACTTCACCATATCAACGATTAGACATTTTTCTTTGTTAAATAACAGCAATTTAAAAAAAAAAATCCATGTATTATTAGATTTAGATTATGAGACAATCTTGTGAATTAGTTGCTACTTTAGAAACAATAACTTATTAGAACAAGCACATTAATATTCAATTCAATCCAATCCAATTTTATTTAAAAAGTGCTTTTAACAACGGACATTGTCACAAAGAAGGCTTTATAGAAATATATCAATTCAGGGTATAAATTTTAAATTTATAAATGTATCCCTAATGAGCAAGCCAGAGGTGACGGTGGCAAGGAAAAACTCCCTGAGACGACATGAGGAAGAAACCTTGAGAGGAACCAGAGTCAAAATGGAACCCATCCTCATCTGGGTGACACCGGATAGTGTGATTATAAATAATTTATCTTCTATGTGTACTACATGGTCAAAGAGTGCAATTGCGTAACCAGGAAATTCATTATACTTTTAACATGAAGTCTATTTTGTCGAAGTTATCAACTGTTCACTGATGGAGATTTGACTGCAAAACTGTTCTGTAATATAATATAGACCTGTGGTTTGTCTTGCAGCTTTGCAGAACAACTATCAGAGCTGCTGTAGAAAATTGTAGAATTAATGAACACCTTCTGACCAATCAGATTTGAGAATCCAACAGCAACATGGTCTAATGCTAACACGAAATATCTGGTGCTACGTATAGTACTGTGTGTATGAGATCTCTTAGTTCCAATGGTCTGAATTCTTCCTAGCTCCTAGTTAAGTCGTGATCCACTCTTCTGGTTCTTCCACTAACCCTGCTTTGGATTAGTCAAGTTTTTATCAGCCGGTGGCAACCTTGCTATGACATTGAGGATTAGAAGTGTGTACATAAACAGACCATTGCAGCAAATACGTCTTGCCCCGTCTAACTCTCATGTTTCAGTGACTATAAGCAGTTCCCATCCACAGCAAACATTCATGTCACACAACTTTCCCTTCATCCCACATTTAACATATTTGGTGTCAGAAGTCTTCTATCGTTTTGAACAGCGCTATGAATCGAATGTACCTAACGAGGAAGGAAAGCTTACAGCTATCCGTTTAGCATTGTGCAAACGGTTGTTAAGTAATCAGAAATGGACTTGTTTATGTGCTTCGGACACTATGACACACTGTTATCTAAATAATGTAGTCAGCTAATACCTGTAGTCTACTAGCGGCCATGTTAAAGCAGTAATCTTTTTTTAATGTAAATTGTTTGGTGTCACTTCACACATGCACCACACTTGCGTAGGAGGAGGAGTCTGAATGTGGAATTATAATATCAGAAGTGTTTTGAATGATAATATAACCACAATTTGATTTACATATGAATACTTTTCTGCTTATTGTGCTATTGCCTGAAACTGGTACAAATGTATAAATGATATTACTGAAGTATTACACAGCTCCGGTACAAAACTAATAAAGCAAACATCTGTGGTGAGGGAAAAAAAATTTAAGGAATTCATTTTTGATATATAATCCTTTATGAATTCAGTTAATGGACTGCAGAGGTTAGAGGCAATGAGGGTTCAGAACTTACAGCAGAGAATATTGTGCATGAATGTCTTCATCCTGTGGTCGTCCTTGGTCGCTCTTACCGCTGATAAGCGTGAACTTGAGTCACATGTCCTTTTTTTCATGAAATCTACTGTTAGAATATGAGGATTACAAAATGAACAATGCTGTACAGTTTTAATATAATGGCTGATCTGAAGAATTGTAGGGATCTAAGATGAACACACACACATACACACACACACACACACACTGTAAGGTACACTTTGTACTGTCTTTAGGCTAGTGAGTAGTATCTGAATTAGAATTCCTGATATATAATTATATTATCTTCAAAAACATCGTCATCTGCCACCACACACCTCCTTACAGCGTCACTTCAGCATGAAGACGGAGTTAATTACACTGTAGCACAAGGAAATATTTAACAAGCACAGCAATGATGGCAGCTATGTTGGATTCAAAGTACTGAGGGTCACGAGGACGGGCTTTTTGCAGGGGTTGCAGTTTTTTGCTGACTCTGGGTTCTGTGCTATCCTGTCTGAGACTTAGTCCCCTTTCACACACTCCTGATGGTGAAGGGATCATGGAGAGCAGCAGAGTGAGGGCTCCACCGCCGAGTCCCCCAGACGAGGATGTTCGAGAAGAAAAACTCTACGGCAATGTTTTTGCAGAGCTTGAGTCAGTAGACATGCCTTTGGGGACAACCTTAAGGTAATTATCCATATCATGAGTTTTCATGAACTCACTGACCTTTGCATTATATTCTGCATTCTGACTGATTTCCACGTCATCTGTCCAATTTCACATGGTGCTGATTGTTCAAGAAACTACATCACATGGGTGTCTTGTTCAGAAAACACTGAAAGAATGAAATGGAGTAGACTGATCATTGCTCATTCTGTGGAAAATTCAAACACCTAATTAGTCACTACAGGTTACTACGATGTTATTACTCACTACTTAGACTTAAGGCTCATCTGCTCAGATTGACTTGTGTGTTTGGGTTTGAGAAAAGCACTTCTGAATGGAATAAATGATGTTTAGTATGATATTATGCTACGGTGTTGTTGTTGTTGTTATTTCCAGCATATATTATATATAAGTTAACATATTAACATATAGGCTTTAGTTAGTACATATCATAAACAACAACAACAACAACAACAATAATAATAATAAAAAACATGTAAACCCAGTTTATATAAAGGTCCATTATTATTATTATTATTATTATTATTATTATTATTATTGTTGTTGTTGTTGTTGTTGTTTCTGACATATATTAACTATAATTTGTTAATCCACACTTTTTACTACTACTATTAATAATAATAATAATAATAATAATAATAATAATAATAATAATAAACATGTAAACCCAGTTTATATAAAGGTGCATTATTATTATTATTATTATTATTATTATTATTATTATTATTGTTGTTGTTGTTGTTATTGTTGTTGTTGTTTCTGACATGTATTAACTATAATTTATTAATCCACACTTTTCAATACTACTACTAATTATAATAATTATAATAATAAATATTTAAATCTAGTTTATATTAAGGTCCTTTATTATTATTATTATTATTATTATTGTTGTTGTTGTTGTTGTTGTTCTTATTTCTGATATGAATGAACTATAATTTGTTAATCCACACTTTTTTCTACTACTATAAATAATAATAATAATAATAATAATAATAATAATAATAATACAGGAAGGGAGAATGTACTTTGCAGTGTAGTGGAGTATAAAAAAAATCACTGCTTTGTTGTATTTTAAAATAAGATCAATCTAAAATAAACATTTTTTTTAAAACATAAAAAGGAGCTAAGCTGTATAAGGAGTACCTGAGCTGTCACTTCCTCTTCACTCTGACACTGTAGTACAATGTCCACTAGCACATAAAGCAATAATTCTATGTTACACCACCAACTCCAGCTCACTCTTACTAAATGTAGGGCTTGCTTGTATCCCTAAAAGCTCCGAAGTGGATACATAGTGCACTATGCAGGGTTTAGAAACCATTATTTCGTGCCCTATGTAGTGCGCCACTGTAGGGAGGCTCGAGTTGTTTGAGGTGCGCGCTCTGCCTCACGGCTCCCCCTGGCGGCGGACGCTGGTCACTGCGCCTTCAGCCCGCATTGTCATCAACTGTCGCTGTGATGAAGACAGAGCAACATGGCGGAGAGTGAAACCCTGGAGAGTATCACCGAGCATGAGCGCATACTGCAGGAAATCGAGAGCACGGACACGGCCTGCATCGGTCCAACGCTTCGGTAGGAGGTTTCAGCTTGTTGTTGTGCTTCTCCGGCTTGTCGTGTCCAGCTCTGTGCTCTGTCCTCTCTGCTGGAAGGAAGATGCAGTTGGGCCTTTGTTTGCTAAAGCTAGCTAGCTGTGTAGCTAATGTGTGTCAGTGTGGCTAAGCTTCTGAGCTGAAGTCCACACTGCCACAGGAATGTTTCACTGATTCATGTCGGCTGTGCTGGTGTACTGTCTGTCTCTCCTGCTGTCTGTTGTTCATTCGTGTCAGAGAGGAAGTGATATGGGGGAGAGAGAGAGAGAGAGAGAGAGAGATAGGTGAGGCCGAGGCTCAGCATCTCAAACACATCTGCTGCTGAGCTCCATCTGACATGACAGCTTCTGTCCCATCACCATCTTCTGCTCAGCTCATGGGCAAGTGCAGGAGTTCATAACGACCTCAGTCTAATGTTCTACCACTGACACCAGGAACCTGTGTGTCAGGCTGGACCACAGTGTTAGTCTACTCATCACACACACACACACACACACACACACAATCACATCAGTCTGATTGCTAGTTATCCCTGCTGTCAAAAATATGTATATAAACCCTCATAGAATGGTTTTAATGGTTATAATGGGAGACGTATTGGTTTTAATGGAAACTCTAATGGTCCCTGTGGGTCTCTACTGGTCATCTGTTGCCTTCTATTGGTGGCATTACTGGATACCATTAAGGATCAATAAAGGTTTTAATGGTTCGCTGATGGTTTGTAATGGTATTTGTAGTGGAAACCATTAGAATTTCTGTGAGGTTTCTGTTTTTATTGTTTTTTTTTGTTTTTTTTTCCAGCAGGAATGTAGGTAAACCGGTGTAATTTTAGTAAGACAGACTACCACTCCTTAAACGCAGTCTCATTCTGTGTTTTTTTTAAACAACCTGTAAAGTGCTTGGTTGTGATTCCACCAGGATCTCTGAACGTGAGTCATCTTCAGGAGCTGCTTTATCCTGGTCAGGGTGGATCTGGGGTCTATCCTTGGAAGGGAATACACCCTGGATGGGACGCAGGTCTCTCACAGGGCATCACATACACACACACACACACACATTCACATCTGGGGCAATTTAGCATATCTGATCCACCTCCTGCCATGTTGTTAGGAGGTGGGAGGAAACCGGAGAACCCGGAGGAAACCCATGGAGAGGACACGAGGAGAAAACCTACAGAACAGTGACCTCTGTACTGTATGCCTTTAATAAAGTTACAATCGCCGACCGAAAATCAGCCTCCTAAATTCTATGCAGTGATTAACTTATAAAATCGTATATGTTGAAGCATATTATTCAGTTATGATGATGAATTAATTGCACGAGAGCAGCGAGAGTGAGATATGTAAGTAACACCGAGTGATCATTAATGACATTCTGCATCACATTATTAACAAAGCTGTATTACAAATACGGTTTTTCCTTAAATAGTGAATTCACCAAGGTCTGAAATAAAAAGGTCTAGTTTTATGATGTATGTGTAGCGGTTTGGGAAAAACCTGTCTGATGTCGCTGGAGTTTGGAGTCTGGGGTCTGGAAAACAACCAAAAATTGATTTTTTTCTGCCAATAATCAGATATACAGTCAGGTCCGGAAGTATTTGGACAGTGACAGGGTTTTTGTGATTTTGCCTTTATACACCACCACAATGGATTTGAAAAAAAAAAAAAACAAAGATGTGATTGAAGTGTAGATTTTCAGCTTTATTTTAAGAGGTTCCACAAAAATATGGCATTTACCGTTTAGAAATTACAGCCATTTTCAGCAAAGTACCTCCATTTTCGGGCTCAAAGGTATTTGGACAAAGTGACATAATTGTAAATATAACCATAATTTTAATACTTGGATGAAAATCCTTTG
>CM075014.1:7204698-7246707 GCA_037576675.1 Pangasius sanitwongsei | reverse complement strand
CTTAAAATGGCTGTAATTCCTAAATGGTAAATGCCATATTTTTGTGGAACCTCTTAAAATAAAGCTGAAAGTCTAAATTTCAATCACATATTGATTGTTTTAGTTCAAATCCATTGTGGTGGTGTATAAAGGCAAAATCACAAAAACTCTCTCATTGTCCAAATACTTCTGGACCTCACTGTATGTTGGCATGTCAACTGTAATAAAGCATAAATAATATACAGTATTTGACTGGGAATGACATTCTGACCTTGCCTTGGCTTTCTGCCTCCAAAAAGTATGTTGAGAAAGTAGTTTATTAATAACAGTGTAATAAACAGAGCAGTGAAAACAGTCAATGTGCGTAAAGACGTCCAAAACCTTGCTAGATTAGTGAGCTTTTGTTTTCCGAGAGCAGAAACTGTTGAATAGTTGTGTGTGTCCTAGCGACAAGGACATAATCCTAATCAGTTTAGTTTGTAATCAGATACACGCTGTCAAAATGTCGGCGACGCATCTACACCATCACGCTGTCATCAAAACAGAGAGAGTGTCTGTACAGACGACAGCAGACAATGTTTGAAACCGATTAAATGACCTGATGAAAAGAAGTTTAGTCAGCACTGAAGTTATCAGCTATTATTTCCCACGAAATAATTTATTTTGAATATATCAGCTATTATTTCCCATAATTTATTTCCCACGAAATAATTTATTTTGAATATATCAGCTATTATTTCCCACGAAATAATTTATTTTGAATTTATCAGCTATTATTTCCCATGAAATAATTTATTTTGAATATATCAGCTATTATTTCCCACGAAATAATTTATTTTGAATTGATCAGCTATTATTTCCCACGAAATAATTTATTTTGAATTTATCAGCTATTATTTCCCACGAAATAATTTATTTTGAATTGATCAGCTATTATTTCCCTTGAAATAATAATTCCCACGAATTTCGCAAGAACAGAGGATCAGTCGAGTGAAGGGACGACGTGTGTTTTAAAGTGACGTTTTACCTCAGGGGATGAGACGGAGACTGGTGTGGATGAAGCTCATAATTAAAGCGAGAACTTATTTCCAATTGTAAACACTGTGATGCGGTGATGATGTTTTTCCGTAAGTAGATTAGACTATACATATGTAAAAGTAGGCGGGATGTCTTTCGGTGGAAAACTGACTGAAATCCCTACATCTGATTTTCTCTCTTTTCACTTTCGGTGCTTGAGTTTGACTTTGCAAAAGAGAAACATTACAGTTCAGGAAAACTTGTTGCTTTCACAGCTAAGCCTGTATAATAGAAAAGGTCACATTTTGTGAATCCTGTGAGGGGTTTTCCCAGGCTGCCAGTTATTCATATGTATATTCATATAAAAGCCTGTGCCAAATTTCCTGTTTGCGTCTAAAAACGTTTCATTTTACAAATTTGACTTATACAAGTGTATGCAAAATTCTGCTTTCTAAACCAACGCCAAAACAACAACCTGTGACAGCGTTTAAACAGTGGGCCAGTTCCGCGTAAAAACCACAGATCTGGCAACACTGAGTCATCTTTAAGCATAACTTCCACTTTAGGATTGTTTGTAGCTCAGTGATGTTCCCCTATCACAGAAGGTTATGCTACCTAGGGGAAGTTATCTAGCTTTTTCCCCTCACAATACGTTGCTAGATGTTCAGATATGTTTCTCTCGCTGCGTAATTAGTGCATTTTACTTTTAATTATAAGGTTAGAATGATTATAATGTTTCAAACAGATTTTTAAAAATTACTTTTAAATCAGACGTGTACATTTTCCTCAGGCCTCGATGCAAATGTGTTACAACTATGTAATAAAACCCCTTTGTGCACACTATGAACGGTAATCTTGTAATCATAGTTGATCTGTCAATCAAATAATTTGCAAATCATTAAAATTCAGTAAATGATCATATGCACAGATGTGTGAATGATCTGTTATATCCTGAATGAGCGATTTTCTAGTAAAGTTGAAGAGGATAACGTGTCAGGTACATTAAAGTTAGCGATGTTAGGCTTGTAGTCGGAAAGCTTTTTATGTATTGTTATATTTAGTGATCGAATCTCTAAAAAAAAAATTTGCTCAGCCGAGATTCTTATTGGTCGCTTGCTTCTATAAGCGCAAGAAAACGGACATGATGTGACCCGCTATCATCCAGCCAATCCGTCAATCATGTTGAGTGTCCAATCAGAAAGCTCCGCCCTGTTTCACTAGCATTCTAGTGAGTATGTTATGCAGTATGTTATAACTTTAAAGATGATACATTCCCTTCCGGATTTCATGTTTTTTTGCGATCGCAGAAATTAACGCAAAATCAAGAAAGCTCTGTGATATTCAGAGGAGCTTGCGGTTTTTCAAAATTACTGCAGATTTGGGCCAAGATGCGTCGTGTGACGTCATCACAGCGCTCATTCAGCCAAAGCGCTCTTCGATTCACGTGCATCGAACATGAATACAGCTACTATTTACCAACAAACCTCACTGTGAAAGACAAAATAATGCAACATTGTCATAGAACATAAAAGAAAATCAAGTCTGGTGAGTCGCTTTAGCATTGGCTGCTTTGTCTCAAATGCCAAGGCAAATCACCACGACTGAAGCGACTGAATATATAATAGAGAGCCCTTATATTAGACATCAATATATTATTAATGGTTCTTGAGGTCAGAAAAGTCATAAAAACGTGTACTGGATGTCGTCTGTGGTATACTTTTTAATCATCGAAAGTGATTACATATGTGTCTTCACTGGTAGTAGTTTAAAAGAAGAATCCTTTGCTTGGTATTTCGCCAGTTCAAGTAGTTTTCACGGGGGAAAAAAAAAGCACAAAAAAACTTCACAAATTAAAAAAAAAAAAAAGCTGCAGCAAAATCATTTCTGGCCATAACGATAACAAAAAAAAACAATCTTGAAATCCTGTATGGACTGATTATAATTAAATGAAAGCGCTACATTGGGTTCCGTAGCTAGTTTCAGCTACCTTTTAGCAAAAATGACTGACTTTACCTTTAAGGAAAGTAAGACGAGTGTGTGTGGTCGAGGATGCTTAAGAAAGAGAAGCTGTCTGGAATAACTCCGCTCAAGGCCTGAGTGGATCGAACCTGCGTCTTGTGATGATCGTGCGGAAAAGCTCGGAGGCTCTGCGTACACAAACTTCACAACAATATGACTGTTATGTTTTCTTCTAAATGCAGATGTCAGCTTTCATGTTTCATAAATGTAATTTTCATAATATAATGGATAAATATAACGTTTTAGCCTATGTCTCTATGGAAAGTGCAGGGTGGATTCCCTTATCACTACACTGCTGAAGTTGCACTTAAGCCTGTGTTATAATGGCTGTCGTATGTCCTTTAGGTAAAGAAAAGAATTTGTATTGTTTAGATGAAGCCTAGGAAGATGTTCGTTGCTTTTATATTGGGATGGTGATGATATTTCTGTTACAATTTGAGCATTAACCTCGTGGCCTAATGGTTAGAGAGTCGGACTTGTAACCCGAAGGTGAACCTGAAGGTCCTGGGTTTGAGTCTCGGGTCCGGCAGGGATTGTAGGTGGGGGGAGTGAATGACCAGCTCCCTTCTACCCTCAATACCACGACTGAGGTGAGACCCTTGAGCAAGGCACCGAACTCCCAACTGCTCCCCGGGCGCCGCAGCTAAAAAGGCTGCCCACTGCTCCGGGTGTGTGTGTGTGTTCACGGTGTGTGTGCACTTGGATGGGTTTAATGCAGAGCACAAATTCCGAGTATGGGTCACCATACTTGGCTATACACTTCACTTGTTTCCTCATAGACTTCTATGAGACTTCTACAGCTTACTGTTCAGCTCTAGTCAAGTCCAAAACATAAGATTTTCAGTCTCATGCTTACAACAATATAGTAGTAGTAACATAGTAACATAACATAACCTGTAACATATACAGGTAACATAACCTGATTCATTAATTACGTTTTTGAAAAAAAAACATGCTGAAATCTCGTTTCTGTGGTAACAGTTTGTGTGTATAATTGTCGATATGGTGAAGTTTTTCTGTGAGGAGATGTTTGTTTATCTTTTTTGGAAGGAGTCTCCAGTGTCAGTGCTTTGTAACAGTCAGAGGTAAAGCTGTAACTTTTTTTCGACACGGGGAAGTCTTCAGGACAGACGAGTTGTAGTTAACGCTTTGCAGTTTCTCGGTAATATGACTGTAACAAGCTGCATTTTTTTGTCTTGTTAACTTCAAGAGAGAAATTAAGAGCGTCTGGTGAGGGAAAGACAGTTTGCAGCTGCTATAACATAAATGATAACGGGAAATAACTTGTTTCACGGACGTCCTACAACATTCTTTCATTAATAAACAATGCAATTGTGGGCATGTGGCTGTAGTATAAGAGGAATAAAACACTCGAAGTGTTTAGTGCTATTATAGGAACATAGCTTTGAGATGGTAATGGCAAATCTGCTTCGCATCACACTACCCTGTTATTGATTATTAATGTATTATTAATGTCCTGTAACAGCATGCCTCGTAGTGTTTTATTCCTTACGCAACAGGTAAAAACTTTCCAGTAGTGAATCATGAGCCTTTAGTCTTTAAAGGTTACGTTTGTGACCACGCCTACAAACACTTTTAACCAATCACTGATCTTTCATTCGCACGTTTCATCACTTCATAGCTTTTATAATTTCGTAGGTGAACTAAATAAAGCCTCAGTAATCATCACTAATGATGTGTCATTTTTGTAGTTTGTTGTAAACAGCTCGTCTAGAGTGTCTGTGAGAGGTCATTTGAGCATGTGTTTCCTGCATGTGAATGGGCCGGAAGTGGAAAAGGTTTCGTGTTTCTTCCTTTACTGTCTCTCCTAAGAGAAGCCAGGAAGAAATGTCTTTTTGCGCTTAGCAATAACAGGAAAGAGGAAACGTTCGGACTGAGGAGATGCTGATGCTTGCTGTCTCACCCCGCGTCTGGATGCCCAAATGAGAGGGGAAGCAGTTCAGGAAAGGGCAAATGGGCAAGGGTGCGAGGAGCAGGACCTCTGGTTCGAGCATTTCTGAATAAATGTTTCAGTGAGGATGTTTTGCAGGAAAAAAGCTGTAGGCATGTTGAATCATTTACTGACTAATGCAGGATCGTTGGTGTATGCTAAAGACATCCGTGACATTCACGCTCCATGTGAAATTGTGCAAGGTGAAAAAAATATAGAAAGCGTTGCTTTGGCAACACAGGCTTCATCTGTTCCCGTCTTCGGCTCTCTCGTGGAAGGAAGCATGCATGCTGAGAAAGTGGAGAGAGACTGCTGAGATGTTTTTGCTTTCGGAGAACGAGGAGACCGCAGAGAAGCCAGAAATCACAGCTAATTTTTAAAAACTGTTTGTTAGACGTTATGATTTTATCCCGATTTAATTCCCACCCTCTAGTGAGGTTTCCCTTATCGTATCACAGCTACCAATCCAGGAGCGTGAAACCTATCGTGTTCTTCCATTAAGACACGTGAAGCCAGCCAAATCTTTTAGAACTGCATCACATGGCAGCATAACACACTCAGAGGAACGCGCTATCTGCCCCCTTCCGCATACATAAGCTCACAGATGCCTCTGATTGGTTAGTGTCACTGTGATTGACAGTGGTGAGAGCCAGCCCTCCAACCCAGAGAGCACTTCCTCTCTTAGACTCCTGGCCACAGGTGGCTGTGGCATTAGCGGGATTCAAACCTGTGATCTCAGGATGGCCGAGTGAACGCTTATCCATTGCGCTACACGTTTTTCGTACACACCTTTTTTAACTGGTAGCATCTCACTTCAACTGTATCATACATAAGTCTTCCAGGACGCTGTGCATGTTTTTTTTGTTTTTTTTTGCCATGGAAATCTAATTGACTAGGCTAATCAGTGGTAGTTAACATAATGTAATAATGTTATATGACAAGCTAGTTAGCTAGTAAAGTGCATTAATACAGAAGAGAAATGAATAAGTATATGAATTCCTGTGGAGGAGATGACTACGTAGCCTTAGCCGTAGTCTTTATTGTCGCTAAGGTTTTTTTGATGTGTTCACGACTTTGACAAAAGTCATTGCTGAATACTTTGTCTGTGAGCCCTGGTTTTCTGTCCTTCTATCTCAAGTAAAATCTATTACTCGAGTCTGGTTAGTATCTTTATTTTCTTCGTAGTATGTTTAACTGAGAGGTGAATGCGTGTTTTGCTAGCAGGATAGTTATATGATGGCTTTACGACACACTTTATTTTTTGCTCAGTACCACCTGTTCAACCATAAAGCAGATAAGTGTAGTGCAGCAGGCGGTGGGATTCGGAAACCCGCTCTATAGCTACAGCATGCGCAAGGTTAAGCACATTATAAAGCAAATGAAAACGTTTGTTTTGTAAACATCAGTAGGAAGTAGGTCATGAAATCTGCCCATCCTGGTTGCCGGGGCTACATAATTCCCTGGGCAGATATGGCGATATCTCATCATACTGAGTATTGTCAAGGTGTAAGGTGTAGCTAGCTGGCTAGCTAGCTCACATTGATTTGTACATTCCCATTAAAGGTGCCATTAAAATTGGCATTCCTTCTTCCTTTTCATCTTCAACTGATGAGCGTTCATATTTTAAACCAAAAGTAATATTCCTGAAAAGTATCGTTGCCATGTCTGCTGATGATGTCGCTAACACTACTGTAGTAACGCTTCCGAAACTAGGAAGTGGAATTTTTTACGTGGTGAACACAGACGAGCGGAGCGATACACACAATGAAACGTCCCAGTGCGGTTATAGGAAGTACAGGCACTCTTGAAACACCTCTTGACCAATCAAATTACCGAAACTAACTCTTGTATAACTAATAATAAACATCTATAGCAACAGTACTGAAAAAAGTAATAGGTTGCCTAAGACACATTCACAGTACTGAATGTATTATGACATTGGCTATATTAAATATCCAAATAGGATGAGTACTGTGACCACAGAGCATTTATCCAAGATCGAGAGCTCTTAATAGGAGGCTAACTTTCATAAAAAGAGCTACTAAACAAATTGTAAAGTCATTTAATGGTGGAAATAGCTTTGCTAATAGTATGTGTACCCCTGTTTCTCTGAGACGTTGAGCCTCCGTCCAGTTTCCACTCCCTCCAGAACAAAAGCTGCACCGACTTCACAGGAAACACCTGCAGCCTGAACCGCTACGACTTCACTTCCTGTGTGGAAACAGGCACAGGCGCAGGCGCAGGCGCAGGCCAGCGTGGCTTATACCTGAACCAGACGTTTTTGTCCACTTGGATTATGTTTAGTCAGCGCACCAAGGTTTTAAACTCACTCAAGTTCATTCCTCTTCATTTGTATGTGCTGTGTGGCGAGGCTGAATGTTTGAGAACGCTGTATTGTGTTTTACAATAAGTAGAAAATAGCATTAGTACGCATGTGACGTAGTAAAATGTAGTTGAAGTATTTGTTTGTGCTTGATTTGTGCGTAGTGGCAGTGGTTAAGGTTGTGCGCTAGTGGATAGAAAGTGAGTTCAGCTCTTAGATAGGTGGATAGAGAGTTCGGCTCTTAATCCTGCTCTGTTTAGTGCTTGGATTGTTTTCTGGCTGAAGTTGATTATTTTTCCAGTAACAGCACATCCTGTTCTGAAGTGTTTAATTCCACTTCGACCACAGCAATACGACAATAATCAAAATAGATTTATTTATTAAAGAACGACATGCTGTACTTTTGTCCTTTTATAGTTACAATTAATGTTGCCGAACGGCCGTGAAACGAGTTGGCTCCCATGAGCTCCTCTTTCTCTGGAACTTCCTCTTGAATAAGACCAAAAGAAATGCAGCTTGTCTTGTTGCCGAGAAACTACAAAGCGCTGAAGATTCCCATGCCAGAAAACGTACGGACTGTTAGAAAGCCTCCTTCCAAAAATGCAAAACAAACGTCTCCTCGTAAAACTCGACATCAACAATTACAATACTAGTGTTGTTCCTATAGAAACAATACCATATTACAGCGAGCACATTCATATGTATGTGAGTGATGTGATTTGGCTTGTAGCAGGAACTGCTGTCACTACCGTAATCGAACACCTTCTGACCAATCAGAGTGGAGAATTGAACAGCATTCTGTGCTTCTGTGGTGTAAATAAATCTAGTCGTTATAATACAATTCAGCTTTTATTACTATTGTGTACAGTTCAAAGTCCATCACTTTGAAACGTTTCCTTGCTGTTCTAGCAGTCAATAATTTAATAATCTGATAATCAATCATTTAAAGCGTACTAGCATACTGGTTCACATCGCCGCTGACTGACTGCGTATATTTATATGAAAACAAATGACTGGACGTATTCGTCCCCGTATGTCCTTCTTCTGCTCTGGATGAAGCTCTGGGTTATTTGCATGAGATTTTGACAAACAAATTACACCTAACCATAATCACAGCCAACACCCTGTTTCTTTAGTGTAGTAGCCTGGAAAACACTCAGGTACTGTAATTTTATAGCAGATCCTTTTCCTTTTCTCATTTATCTCAGATTAAGACAGTTCTAAGCAGTGGTTCAGGCTAAAATACTAACTTGTATCATCTCAAAACATCTCTAAATTGTATTGTATTAAATCGTAGGCTGTCCATCCTACTTTCGCACCAGAAAGCGACCAAGCGACAGATGACTCTTTATTTTCTGTGAAGACTAGAAGATCTTCAGCTGTCCAGTTTGGGTGATTTCTGTTTTTGGCTGACAGGAGTGGAATCTGTCATGGTCTCCTGCTGTTGTAGCCCATCCACCTCAAGATTCAGCGTGTTGTGTGTTCTGAGATGCTTTTCTGCTAATCGCGGTTGTAAAGAGTGGTTATTTGAATTACCGTAGCCTTCCTGTCAGCTCAAAGGAGTCTAGCCATTTTCGATGTGACCTCTCTCATCAAAAAAGCGTTTCCGCCCACAGACTAGCCGCTCACTTCACACTATTCTGTATAAACTTTTGTGTGCATATACACCGATCAGCCATAACATGAAAGCCACCTGCCTAATACTGTGTAGGTCTCCCTTATGCCATTGAAACAGCTCTGACCCGTCGAGGCATGGACTCCACAAGACCTCTGAAGGTGTGCTGTGGTCTCTGGCTCCAAGACGTTAGCAGCAGATCCTTTAAGTCCTGTAAGGTGGAAGGTGGAGCGTCCATGGATCGGACTTGATTGTCCAGCACATCCCACAGATGCTCGATCGGATTGAAATCTGGGGAACTTGGAGGCCAAGTCAACACCTTGAACTCTTTGCAGTGTTCTTCAAACCATTCCTGAACAGTGTTTGCAGTGTGGCTCTGACGCCGTCATCTAGCCATCACAGTTTGGCTCTTGTCAAAGTCACTCAGATCCTTGCACTTGCCCATTTTTCCTGCTTCCAACACATCAACTTAAAGAACTGACTGTTCACTTGCTGCCTAATATATCCCACCCCTTGACAAGATAATCAATGTTATTCACTTCACCTCTCAGTAGTTTTAATGTTATCGGTGTTTTCGGCTGATCGGTGTGTTTTGTGTGTATGAAAATCCCAGGAGATCATCAGTTTTTGAAATACCTGAACCAACCCATCTGGCACCAACGACTATGCCGCAGTCAGAGTCACTGAGATCACACTTTTCACATTCTGATGTGTGATATGGACATTAACCAAACCTTTGACCCGTATCTGCATTATTTTATGCATTGCTCTGCTGCTACATGATTGGCTCATTGGATAATTGCACGAATTAACAGGCGGTCCTATTAAAGTGGCCACAGGCGACAACAGTAGCAGTCGTTACCCGCCCACAAGAGATAAGTCACGCGTCTCACTTGTAGTTTGTCTCCTGCTAGTGTAAATAGTGTACGGATAACTGTATTTCTCATACATCAGATCAGTGCAGTGCACATGCTATCTTTTCAGAGCGAGAGACAACCGACATCTTCACATTCATTCATCTTTTTGACTCTGTTCACACCTTTTTTGTTTACAGTGTCTTACAAATCAGACAGGTTACAATCAAAGCATATAGCTCAGTGGCGGAAGAAGGTGTATCTTCAGGAGCGGTGTTGGAACAAGCCGGCATCGGTGCAGAGAATGATTTGACCAGTCGGATCCACACGGAGGCGCTCTCGGAGCACTAATCGAATCACTGTGACTCATCTCCGCAGTGCTGGTTCAAGTAGATAGGATTTACACAGTTTCAGTGCTTGTCCTGTCCAATACATTTCCCTTTGGGACTTGTTGAGAATTAAAGAAATAATCTGAACCATCTTGAATATTCAGCACAGAGTCCAGGAAAAGCTTGGTGCTGCGCCTCTTTGAGATGAAATCCCGATCACTGCCATGCTGTTGTTCAGTCTGTCACAGTGATAGAAAAATAATGATGTTCCTAAAGATATGATACAAATCTGTTTTAATTTTATTCAAGCAGAGCTTAAATATAGATTACCGAAAGACGAAGAGTTTTGGCTGAGTGATTAAGAGTGTGCGCTAGTGACTCGAAGGTTGTGAGTTCAGATCTTATGTAATCTCCAGCGTTTTTGTGTGGGTGTGTGTGTGTGTGTGTGCACACAAACACTGTCTCCGTCTCTGCAGTGAGCATGACCCTGTGCAGGGCCATCTGGAGCATGAGAGTCATAGCCAGAGAGGTGAAGAACACAAACGCTCCAGCAGCCCTCGACGCAGCACGAAACACCTGTTTCATTTTCCTTTCCAGCTCGTCTTGCGTCCTGCAAGGACAGTAGATAACCTTAATACCGAAGGGTGTTCTCTGGAATTGATCAACCACCGTTTGGACAACCGCAGTGGCGTGGTGCACTTTCACGGTCGCCAGTTTGCCGAGTCTGAATCGGTTTGGTTTGGTTTCACAGTGCGCATAATTAAAGGCAACGAAAAGCAAAAAAGAAAAAAAGAAACAAAACTTTGGCTGAGGGGTGTGTAGGGCTGGAAACATACTCATAAAACTCTTTCATTGACTGGTCAGAAGTACAGCGATAAAAAACGGTAAACAGACCTTTGCCAAGTGTGGGTAGAAATGACAAAAATCACCCGAGCGTGGAGAACACAGAGCTGGCGCCGACTTTGTTTTGGGTATCGCATCCAGTTTTTATTTTCTCATTTTGTTCCTTGGTCCAAATATCCGGGACATTACATTACAGTCAGTTTAGCAGCTCGCACCTACAAAAGAAATATCGCCCGCAATCCAAAATACATGGCATCTTTGGTTTTGAATCCCATTCACACTGCAGTTGCATGAGTTTGCTTGGAACTGGAACAAAACCACTTTGCTAAACCTGACTAAAAGAACCACGTCAAAGAGGAAAACACATCCGGTTTGATTCAGAGTAAACACCGCATTTATGAAAAGGCTTAACGTGCTTTCCAGTGCGTCAGTGCTATTACTGGCATGTGGTATACCAGTTGACAGTTTCTAAACTGAGCAAAGCTACAAACCGTTTCCTGTATTTGTACTAAAATGTAACTTGCACAATAAATGTTTCTACAGAACCAGATTTCTCAGCATGTTAACATGATTATCGAGAATATGTTCTAGTTAGTAGTAACTGAGTTGTTTCTTCTTTACTCCTGAGAGGTGAAGTGTATTAACATTAGCTAGCTGCTTTACACAGCTGAAAAGTTGGTTCTTTAGAAATCAACAACTTTGCAATGTGGACATGAAAGTCGCAGCATGAGGTCCGCACTGATATTTCTGAATAACTAACTACGGGAACTGAAAACGAACCATCGATCGAAGTGAGTGTGCATGTTGATCTAGTTTGTTTGACTTTTAGTTTTTTTGTGCAATTTTGTCAAACTATGGATGAGGTTTGGACAAATTTGCACTGATGAAACAAATCTTTGCCGTGTTTTTAGGTACATAAAGTGAATTGCAAGCTGCGTTTCGTTTTTGTATTTTGGGAAAAGATGTCTCATTCAAGCCATTAACAATGTGGAAGAAGAGAACATGAAAAAAATGTCATGTTCGTGTAACCAGGTTTAATTTCCCAGAGAATTTGGACACGGAAGAATTGACGATCATTCTTAATAAACTATGATTGGTTAACACATTTGAGAAACCAAAAGCAAACAGTTCCCACAGATGTAATATTTTGGATATATTGCTCACTCTTGGGTTACATGTTCTTAGCCTGATTTGCTAAAGTTAAAATCATAACAAATTATAAACATATTTTGATGTGTTTATTTGTTGATACACTTAGACCTTTTGCAGAATGCTGATTGGTCACATCCATAAAGCCTACACCATGATAAGTGTATGCGTATGTGAAGCGATGGTCTGGGAAAGCAAGCTGTTAATAACATAAGACGTAACCTCCCCGAACATGTCGTTTCAGATCCGTGTACGATGACCAGCCGAACGCACACAAGCGGTTTATGGAAAAACTGGACGCCAGAATACGAAACCATGACCGAGAGATCGAGAAGATGTGCAACTTCCACCATCAAGGTTTCGTCGATGCCATCACAGAGCTCCTCAAAGTCCGAGCGGATGCAGAGAAACTGATGGTAAGCAGACGTGACATAAACAAGCCGCAAGTAGGTTGTTTATAGTTTACTGTTACCCTAGCTGAGAAAAAGCATCTCAGGTGCGCCGTCCATCCATATTAACGATGCTATTATGCCTCTGAGTATTAGGAAAGTATTAGTATAAGCAAGAAAGCTGATGGGACTGTGTTAGTGTTACCATGGAAACAGGGCGTATATGCGTGCTTTGCTGGTAATTAATTTACACACAACTGTCAATAAATACTGGGAAATGTAGTTCAGTGCAAATGAACATCACAGGTTACACAATTCTATGGAAATGTGATCTAAAAATACTGAAAGGCACAGCTGACTTTTAAGTCATTTATTCATGAAGAACTTAAAATTCATTGCGAAGGATAAATTAGTGCGAATTTGGCATGCTCACCATGATTTATTTGAATCGGAGGTGCTAAATATCCAGATTTCCTCTTATAGGAGAAAACTTGCAGGATGGCATTATGAATGAGTCCATTTAGAACAAGATTTTGATGTGGAATAAAAAGAAATATTAAGTTTCCAGATTTTGGGGGGAAAAAAATGTTTGTTCAGTTAAAGCGGTTTAACAAATAAAAACTGCGTTTAGAGTCTTGGCCAGTCCGTGTGGTCAGTCATGATCGTAACCCTTCTCAGCTTCAGGAATGTCAGAGGCTTCAGGGCAGGATTAAGATGGGATTCAAGCTTCACTCATCAACATTAAACAGAGTTCACTGAACCGGGCGTGGAATAGGATGATCTGTTTACTTCATGATAAAACGTAGTAGGTCTCGAAGTGATTTATATTTCCAATGATTTCTGAAGGTGAGTTGAGCATAGGCGCTGTGGCCAGAAATCTTATCACTGTATGTATATATATATATATATATATATATGTATATATATATATATATATTTTTTTTTTTTCCATTTTATTCCATATTGTTGTTGAATTCTCAATACTGATTGGTCAGAAAGTACTGATTCATTTCCTATAACAGCAGCTCGGGCAGTAGTACTGACTCTCATTCAAATCACAGGTTTATATTAATATGCAAAAACGTATAAATGTTGATTATGGTGAATTTAGAGGAAATTTGGAGATTTTGGAAGGAGTCTCCAGTGTCAGTGCTTTGTAACAGTCAGAGGTAAAGCAGTAGCTCTGAGCTTTCCCCCTTGGGAAGGTCTTCAGGACAGACTTTGTACTTTGTGGTTTCTTGGTACCATGACAATCTGTATTTATTGTCTCTTCTCTCTTACTGAGTTCATGAGAAAGTAAGGGAATGACTGTTTATAGCTGTTGTATATAAAGTACTATGTGTCATAACTAATGTGTAATAAATAAAAAATTGTAATGATGGTATAAGAGGAATAAAGCACTTTGCGTTACAGTAACTCCGCTTCGCCTCAGCTCGCATCGCACACTTCAGTGTTGGTTATTTTCCTATAACTGCACACCGCATCGTGTTTTATTCCTTATTTAATACATGTGTTGTAAGACACAAGCTAAAATAGTGCTGATAATGAATTGAAATTGAATTTGAAAATAAATTCAGCTGTTTGCTGTTTGTTCACTGTCCCTTCGAACTTTGCGACTACTTTAAGAAATCTGACCCGGTTTCACCTCTGGGAGGATGTTATGCTTTTTTGTCTCAACAATCTTCTCTTGCTCTGAGGCAGATTCCCATGTCTGTCCTTTTCACGTGCAATATTTTAAGCTAGCTAACATGTATCAAAAGAGCAGACTGGCTGCGTTGGTGTTTTTGCGAGGACATGTGGCTAGATTTCCACTCTCGCTGTGTGTGAGAGAGAGAGAGAGAGAGAGAGAGAGAACAGGAATGTTCAACATATAAGCCTTTAGTGCTGTTACAGAATTAAGGGACACAAAATAAGAATTTGAGCAAAAAAAAGTCTCATGAATTATGGGTATTATTTTATCATTGTCATTATATTTCCAAGGTTTTTGCTCATTTTTAAAAAAAAATTCAGTCCAATGTTCTGAAACTTCATGAAGTCTAATAATACGGTTTGTGCTTGTACGGTGATAAATATGCAGTCATGAGTCTAAAGTTTCAGACGCACTTTGTGTCCTGTGTTTGTACTACACACAGAGAACGTTGGCGGTTGTTGTGTGTTAGCACTTCTACATTTGGCAGAAACTTTAGTCTAAAGTGTCTTCTAGATAAGGCAGAAGTGTTAAAGGTTTTGCTCACGTGTGTCTATTTGGCCACATTGCTGTCTCGTAACAATTCATTATGAGATTGTTTTGAGTTTGTCTGTCTTTATAGTCCCCTGATGCTGCATCTATATGTTTGTTTTATTCGTGAATAAAATGCACGTGAACTTTACTGTATGCCACGTACATGTGACGCAAAAGCTGTGACTTCATGATCTGCGGTAAAGCTTGTGTTTGGCGATCCAAAATCTGAACTATAAACAACAGAAATATGCATTTGCTGTTCCGTCTTGCCGCTGAGCAGTTGCTGAATAGTGCAGATAGCTGCTCTGAGCTGAATCCAGCTCTCTTTAGCTCTCTTTACACTCCGGAGAGGGAAAGATGTGCAGCAAACAGTGCAGGGGTGGCTCACTAAAGCTTTTCATTATATAAAGCATATTCATATAACAAGGGGGCGAACCCTGCATCAGCGGGGTCACCGTCCGCTCTTTGTCTGAGGAATTAATGAGAGTTTTAATAAACCCTGAAACGTTATTCATCTTATTACGATGACCTAATGAGATGCACTATGTGGGAAAGTGCACGGTCAGGCGGTCCCTGCACCTGCGCCGCCGCACTGCTGCGGCGTGTCCACGTTCGCTCTTAATCAGCCACCCAGCGTTTTCATTCAGCCAAAGAAAATGTGAAGGTTTAATTACCAGAAAATGCAATCCGCTTCTTGCCCCGGACAATGAATGGCGCATAGAGCTCATTGAGGTTATCAAGAAGGGACCAGTGGTCAATTGGGTCATTGATTTGAATTGTTTGACAGAACCGGAGGAGCAAACAGAGTTCAAAAATCCCAAGTCGAATTTGAGAAGTTTGTCACCGAATCTGTTAGAAAGGGCTGTCATAAGCGATTATCGCGCTCAGCAGCTCCGTGCCGACCAAAAGTTCAAGTTCCCGCTGCACATTTTAATTTGAATTTGCATTCCTTTGTTCCTGACTCCTCATCAAGCATGATCTGATTATGAGAGTGAGCAGCTACAACGGGGCATTGTGCGGTTATTTGTCTAACCAAAGTGATCTTATGTTCTAAGGGCCAAGTGACTGACACCAATCGAAGACTTCAAGACGCCGGGCGAGAGGTACGGTACGCTGCGGCTTTTGTGAGCACTTCTGCTGTTAGAAAAGATCGGACAATAGCGCGGAGTGAACCGTCTTATTAATTATGAGGGCTCTGTACTCTTTGACCTTCCCTTATGTAAGGTGACAGCTCAGACAGAAGAGGTGATTCGCTGCAGGGTTCAGCAGAGGAACATGGCCACCACTGTGGAGAAACTGCAGCTCTGTATCCCTGGTAAGATTTGTGATGTTAAACACTCACATACCCACAACACACACACACACACACACACACACACAGACCTTTATTACCTTTTAATACATCGCACTTTATTACACTATGATGAGACAAAACTGATAATAAATATTGAATGACAATGATAGAACTCCAATCTTTAAATGCTTACAGCGGTTCTGTTGATCAGTCTCAGAGGCCATTTTATTCGAGCATCAAAGTAGCATTCATCAGTACTTACATCAGATATACAATTACTGAATGCAGCTGTGCACAATTTGTCAGCCGCCCGCTACCTCCACCTATACGAAAAGTTTGCATTTGGTATGTACTGTGCATTCAAGCGAAATGTGCTTCACGGTAGCATGATGCACCTCAATCCTATAACCATAGCAACTACATACATTTTTACTAGGCAGATTAATTCATAATTAGCGAGCATGGACAGCATACGACCTTTTCAGAATCAGAAACGCAGATGTACCCGGAAACTTTGAAGAAACCGAGCAAAATAAATTGCAGCGCAAAGCCGCCATATGATACTCCGGCAGTTAAACATATCGGGAGAAAATAAACATGCTGTATACACACGTAAAGATTTAAAAAAAAAACACACAACTCATAGCCGAAATTCTGGGCAGTGACTTGCTGAGTATTTGTCGAGGACTTTGTCGAGAACACGATGTCCTAGCTCAGACACTATTAGAAAAGGATACGGACTATGGTTGAGTCATTCTCTATTTGGGAATTTGTATACGTGTTTGTGTCAGTATTAAAGCACTTAACTAACTAACTAGCTTGCCGTATTATGTTCCAATATTTTAGCTAACATTTTTATCCTAGTCAGTTAGATTTAATAATAGAAACATGGAGCTGGGCAGCACACTGAAGCTTTTACTTGGGCTAGCTTATGGATTTCTCCCTTTCTGTGTATGAGAGATTTATGTGATAAAAGGGACAACAAGTTTCCAGACAATCAAAACACTTTTCAGTTAGCAGTTAGTGCAGTTTCTTTTAAAACACTTGATTTCTTGAAATTCTGTCTTTCACCGATTTCTCTTCACTTGTGCTTTTTTATTATTAATGTAAAATATCTTGTGTTGTTGGTATCATATATGCTATTTTGCACTGTCCTATTTTTCTGTTTGTCCTGCTTACAGTTTTGGAAATGTACAGCAAACTGAAGGAACAGCTTGAATCCAAAAGGTAACGATCCTTGTCGTCGTTAGGTTTTTTTTTTTATTATTATTATTATAACATGGTTTGACCTGGTTGCTCATGGGTCTGTTGAAATTTTGCTGCATTGGTCACGTTGCTTTAGTTTGCGAAAAAAAAACAGCTGAAAGATGTTAAGCCACATTCAGAGAAGAGGCACAGGGTCAGTGCGGGGTCACACCGAACCTCAAAATAATGACCCTCCTTTGTCCATCAGCGTTGTCCCTGCCGGTCATAACACATCATAAATGAGTAACCTATTCAAACGCAAGGACAATTGACCTTGTATGTGCCCTTCTTCACAGCACTAGCCCACACCAGCGCGCCCATTGCAGGCCTCCAAATGGAGGCAATTAGAGCGGTGCGTACTCACGTTAATGCGCGGGTCGCCCCTTCTCGCTAATGACTGGGCCGGGACCTGCGCTATTCAGGCAGGGATGCTTTCAGAGTAATGCTTCCTGGGAAGGGCACTAAGCTCGATTCCGTCCGAACATTAGTTAATGGATGTATGAAAAACCTTAGTGGTCATAACAGGAATGTGTCATCACAATAAAGGCCATAAACATCATTAGGAAGCAAATGTGAATATATTTTGGGGAGCCGCTTCAGTTTGACTTTTAAGTTGTTTCTTTTCCCCCAGCGTTAGTGTTCACTTTTTTGGACGGTTGAAACATATTGCTCAGGAAATATCTCTTTTATGAGAAAAGGTACAGGTATTGCACTGACCTAGTGCCAGACACGATCATGAGTCCAATGGACGCCAGTTGTACTGTTACAGATTGTATTATACAGTGAGCTCTTCCCAGATCCACTGTCACTAGGTAAATATCATGTGAGCCAGTACCAAGTGTGACACTTGTCTTTGTAGAGATTAGCCAATAGAATATTGGCATAACCATAGGATAGGATGTATGTGTTGGGTGTTGATAGCTCACACTAAATGTATAGCATCCTGGGAACCCCATTGGATGTACCTGTGTCTGAATTCTGGCAAACAGACAAAAATGATTCTAATATTATTGTAAGAAATTTCTGTTAAGTATTTGGGGGAGGGATGGTTTTATTTACTTTCAGAATTTTCTAAGGCTTTCGTTTTTTTGGGATTTTTCCCAAATTTTCTCCGAAGTTCAGTCATGGCCATTTCCCGCCCCATCAGGCAGCTCTCCCTCATCACACGACAGCTAACCAACCAGGGAGGGCGAAAGCTAACACGTGCTTCGTCCGAGGCACATGAAACCAGCCGACTGCATCTTTTCGAACTGCTGCTCGTGTAACGTCGCCCATAACACTCAGAGAAAAGCTCTGTCTGCCCACTGCCAGTGATTGGCTAGTGTCGCTGTGATTGATAGGGGAGAGAGTATGCCAAATCTCCCTGAGAGCATGGCCAATTTTGCTCTGTTGGGCTCCCGGCCACGGATGGCTGTGGCATCATCCGGATTCGGACTCGCGATCTCTGGGTGATACGGCGAACGCTTTTCTGTTGCGCCGCTTTCCATGATGATCACGTCAGGTCGATCACATTAGGATCCAGTTTAAAAACCGTGGCTGAAAAAAAAATAGTTTGGAATTAAGGCAGATATAAAGACTGACATAGTTTTCATGGTCATATTTATTATTTTTTTCTATTTTATTAATTACATATTGAGTCG
This sequence comes from Pangasius sanitwongsei, assembly GCA_037576675.1. Lineage (NCBI taxonomy): Eukaryota > Metazoa > Chordata > Actinopteri > Siluriformes > Pangasiidae > Pangasius > Pangasius sanitwongsei. The sequence goes on along the minus strand of CM075014.1, from coordinate 7,227,839 downwards.
GATGCGAATTAAATCAATGTGTAGCAGTTGCTTTTAGACAATAAATGTGTCTTTCAGTGGAAATTTTAAGCGCAATTTTCTGAAAATGCTGTACCTTCACTTGTGGTTTAGATACATGCAAAAGAAAAGAAATTTCAGTTCAGTTCATGGTCAGTTTCACCATGTGTAGGGTTTTCTTAGGGTTCCAAATGATATTTTGTCAATAAAAGTCCCCTATTGCACTTCCCACCTGAAAATTTCCTGAAATTGAAACACAAAAGGGCTTAAAACTCAAACAAGGAGAATATTGTATGGTAAAATGCCCAGATTGAAATTAAGGAATAACTGTATACTCCTTCTCCACAATATCTCAATCATATATGCATTATGAAGAAAACTATTTTAGAAACCAATATTGTGATTTTTAGCGAGATTGTATTAATATTATTTGACCATATTTACAGGTTACTATTGTGTGTGTGTGTGCTTTTGCTTTAAATTACTGTAAAATCTTCTTCACACTGATGCTGTAGATAAACTTTAGCTTATCATGTATTTGAGTAATGCTGACATTGACGTTCTCATTGTCCATACCAGATACTACGCTGCACTGAAAACCATGGAGCAGCTGGAGAACATTTATATTCCCAGAGTGAGCCAGTATCGTTTCTGTCAGATCATGGCTGAGACGCTGCCTAAACTCCGCGAGGAGATCAAGGAGATCTCAATGTCGGACCTGAAAGACTTCCTGGAGAGTATCAGAAAGCACTCGGATAAGATTGGTGAAACGGCAATGAGACAGGTAGGAGTTACACACTTTGGAGGCACATCTTCACATGACTTTTAAATGGACCTCATTGAAAAAATGATAACGTGTTGTATAGGTTTTCTGCACCTGTCATACTTCACAAAAGGTCGTATACATCAGAAAATACAAAATACCACATCTCTCCTGGAGTGAGCTAGCAGTCTTCATGAGGCTCGTTGGCTATCTGAAAAGAGGAAACCACAAATTTAAACATCTGGATTGAGATGAATCAAGAGAATCCTTGGAATTTGTTAGCTTTTGCTGTTCAGTTTGTTTTTCTAACCGGACTGATGTTCTGATCCAGGCCCAGCAGCACAGGACATTTATCAGTGCCGTGCAGAAGCAGGCGAATCTCGGCTGTGCTGAACCCCTGTACAGCCTCAATGGCAGAACAGCGCTCCAGCACAATGGCCTGGCTGTAGAGGAAACAGTCGACGAAGAGGAGGCTGACGATGAAGTACGGCAGATTTGGTTCATCATCATAAAACCAGTGCTTTAATGTGTTGAAATTATGTGTTGAAATTGTGCGAAGTTGAATTGAGATGATTAGTTCTGTCCCAAAGTCAAGCTCATACTAAGGCTCTGGGTTTGATCTTCCTCTTCAGGTGTTAACAGTTCAGGATCTGGTGGACTTCTCTCCTGTTTACCGATGTCTTCACATCTACACTGTTTTGGTACGTAGCACATCACCGGTGTTATGTACACCACCAGTGGGGTTCTATGAAGTTATGAAAGGATGTTTGGGATTTTTTTTTTCCTTTGCTCCATTGAGGAACATTCCTGCAGGGCACACTGCTCAGTCATCCCCTCTCTGAGTTGACAGTGTGAAATCAATGAATTGAGTCTCTGCGAAGTAGCTCACCAAACATGAATGGCTTTATATTGGCGCGGGGATTTCTATAGTTTAGACTGGCATGCCATCACTATTGTTTCTCTCTTCTCATTTGGTCAGCACTAATCCTGTGGCCTTAAACACGGTGAAAAAATGCAGGGAAACACTCACTGTCTAATAGGATTGACCGAGCCGTAACCTCCTGTCCTTGTAAAAACAAACAGAGAGAAAGACCTGCGATTTGGGCATGCAGGTTATGATGAAGCCGCACGGTCACTGAGTGGAGGATAGGTCAGTGGCATGCGCTTTAGCCAAGAATGGCTCTGTTAATGCCTGGGGACTTTAAACCACAGCACTTCAGCGAAGTGAAAAACATGCAAGAACCTCAGAATGAGGCAAAAGAGATGTGGAAAGGTAGACTAGCTTGTATACCTGTGCTTGGGAGAAATCACAGTAGCCATTTTCCCCACTATAGGACTGAATGGTTTTTCAGATTTTAATGGTAATTCCAGCTGGACACAGTGGTAGCCTGCCTAGTGTAGCTGAATCAATTGGGTAGAAGGGAGTAATGACTTTACTGCTCATCTTGGGACCACATAAATACAGTCCAGGTCTAGGTCCTGATCTTGGTGATTGGTCTTGGTCTCCATTCCAGTGCTAAGTCTTGGTATGGGGCTTGGTCTTGGTGTGGGTCTCTGCGCTTAGTCTTCATCTTGTCACTTAGTTTTGGTCTGCATCACAGTGCTTCTGTAGTCTGGGTGTCGGTGCTAAGTCTTGGTCTGGGTCTTTTGCTTAGTCTTGGTCTTAGTGCTTAGTCTTAGTCTGGCTCTTGTGCTTAGTCTTGGTCTGGGTCTCTGTGCTTAGATTTGGTTAGGGTATCGGTACTTGGTCTGGGTCTCATGGTTAGTCTGGTTTTTGCTCTCGGCCTTGGCCTGTGTCTTGGTGCTAGTCTTGGACTGGGTATTGGTGTTAAGGTTTGGCCTGGGTCTCTTGCCTCATATTGGTCATGTTATATGTTATTGGACGCTTTTTTCACATCTTTCACATCCTCTTTCGGTATGTGTTGTCAGTTTAGCTCGGGGAAAATGCCCAAGATGGCGTCATAGACGAAACACTTACGCTATTCTCACTAAACAGTTTAAAAAATGTTCTTTCCAAATGTTCCAAATTCTTTAAACTGTAAGTCACAGAATGGTGAGCAACGACAGTAATGGGTCTTCATTTAGCAGCACAACTGAAAAGAGACTGTAACTATTCATGTGAGTCTAGTGTGCTATTGAAGAATGTCATGATGCAGCCAAGGTAATCATTCAGCTCTTCAGCTCGGTTCAAAAAAAGTTTAGGTCAGTGTTATCATGTGCATGCTGGGTCGGGAATTGAGGAATGGGTCTGCTTCCAGCTGTATGATTTATTATTGCAGGTTACAAAAGGAACCTAGCCAGACTCTTGATGTACCTCGCAGTACTTTCACTCTGGAGTGCTTATCCTCATTTGCCCCAGCTGTTACCCCTGCCAGCTCTCTCTTTCCTACAAAGATGCAAATGCACAATCATGTCAAAACCTGTCAGTCTGGGCCACGGTTTATGCACTTCAACAACACACTTTGATGCGATTCACACATCATATTCCCCTGGCACCACTCTCACAGGCCTGACACACCTGCAATTCTGCTGGGAGCCAAAAGCTGGAAACTCCCACTTCCAGGGTTTATGATCAGTGGATTTGCTTTCCTGCTATTGCTCCCTTCTGGCCGCCTCACTCACTAGACATAGGATAAATCTGTCATCGCAGGATGCTCGTGTCACCCCAAACATGCCTGTGATATCTCTCATTAGTGTTCTAAAAATTTTTTCTAGATCACACTGTGGTGGCATGTGTTTCATTTACACTCAGTAGGTGGCAGCACGGCTAGATCTTAGATTGTCCTTAGTGTAAATTTGTTTTGCTCCAACTAGGTTCCAATCCTCTAACTTTAATACGCTCATTAAACCACACGGATGCACTTACACATTTGAAACTTGGTTTGGTGTGTTTTCTACATTTATTACCCCTTGCTTGGCAAGTACACTAGAAACAGCGTACTAATAAATGTATGTGCGTTAATGTTGTGTGTTGCGGCTCTTTTCCAGGGTGACAGAGAGACCTTTGAGAATTATTACCGAAAGCAGAGGAAAAAACAAGCAAGGCTGGTGCTGCAGCCCCAGTCAAACATGGTGAGTGCTTTTCTATATCCTCAAACATCGGCACCCTTGTTCTAGTAAGCCCTTCTTTAAACGTGTCTCTTGTTTTGTTCCCAGCATGAAACAGTGGAGGGCTACAGAAAGTACTTTAACCAGATCGTTGGGTAGGTCTCTCTTTTGGATTTAGCATCCATGATTTTATTACATGTTTATTACAATTCCCAGACGGTGGTGTCGAAACGTTCTTCCCTCCGCAGGTTTTTTGTCGTGGAGGACCACATATTGCACGCCACGCAAGGTTTAGTCACCCGGGCGTTCACAGACGAGCTGTGGAACATGGCCCTGTCCAAAATCATCGCCGTTCTCCGCACACACTCCGTGAGTAGCAAATCCACTTCTGCTCACACACACACACACACACACAAACACATACAGTATACACCTTGATTTACTAGGCTTCATTCATGAAGAGAAGAGGATTTATTTTCAACCCCCTCACTCCTCTAGTTGTTACCTCTATGGCCTGGTCCCGCTCCCTCTCTCTTGTTTTGTGATTGAAAGTTAGCTAGCAGCGGGAGAGGGCCGGCTTGACCTCTTTGTTCGGGCCGCAGGACTCAGGCTGTGAGCCCCAGCCATGGGGCGTTTGCATAATCCCTCGCTGATTTACAACTGACTGGGCCCTCCAAACACACCGTCAGCCCCGGCGGTTTAGAATATTCACACTTAATCTGCTGTTATTGTTGCAATCTGTCCTCATTAGGCCCAACTGACCTCTCCATTAGATCAGACTGAATAGACGGCCACTGAAAAGGCTCACCAGGAAATGGTTCCAATTATCATTCCGAATGCCTTGTTTTGAAAATAAACTTCACCAAAAAAAAAAAAAAAAGCAGGGTGGGGGAGCTAAAGCCTTCTTAACTCAAAATATATTTCTAAATTGAACTCAGAGAATTGAACACATTTTATATATTCCTGGTCTGTATAATAATAGTGTATATAATATAGTCTTGGTCTGCATCTGTGCTGTTTGGTGGCAGTTGTGTTGGTAATATATAAAGATTACATCCCAGAGAAAGTGTGTCTCTGGATTTTATTGTGTGTGTGTGTGTGTGTGTGTGTGTTTTTGTGCGTGCATACTGGGCTGTGTAAACGGCACGAGGTGTGCTGCCTGAGGTGTGGACTGACGCTGTGTGTCACAGCTTGGGCGACGCTCATTTAGCGTCGTGATTTACGCACTCGCTCCCTGCTTCTTAGTGAGGCAGCTAGAGGCAGGCCACTGCTCCCTATGTCAATGTTTATCAAGGGAGCCACGCTAGTGCGAGGGATCATAAATCAAAAAAGCAGCACCCATGCATGCCAGTCTGAGGAGGACTTTCCTTTACACATGGTACACACAGAGGGGCCTTAGCTGAAGGTAGCCATGTTTATGCTGGTAAAGCAGAAGCACAAGAAACGAGAAATCTGGGTTACGCTTACGGATTTTATTCGTTCAGGTTAAGGTTTAAGCTTTTGTAGTGGTGTGGACTGTCTTGAAATGTTTTACATTTCCTTCTCAGTTACAGAGATGATTTTGGAAACCTATTCTTTCTTGGCATTTCTGATCTGAGAAGGACTTTCTGTAGCCTCAGCGACAAAAAAACGTCAGTCAGCTTCAAGCCGGATTTGTATACGTTTTTTTTTTTTCTGATCCAATTCTGATTCAAATTTCCAATCATGATTTTAGTACATGCAACACTGATTACCAAGTTAGATAGAATTTTATTCAGGGTGCACCACTTTTTTGGACAAACCCAGGCTTGAATGCAGGTCAAGATAGGTGAGTACCTGGCCTAAGACAAGAAAGAAGTGGCCTGTCTCCTTTCTTCATGTAACAGCTCTTCAGGATCTGTTGTTGTATGCACAAAGTACATTCAAACCCTGACTGGACGTTGTGTGTCCAGTCGTATGTAAAACATAAAACCATACATCCAAGACAAACTCTCCACGTGGGCAGCTAGCTACCTGGATGAGGACTGATTTATATTTCTTTTATAGCGCATATCCATGAGCACGTCAGTTACTGTTCTCAGGTGCTCGCATAGCGTCCGCCTTCATACGTGCATGTGATGGGTGAATGTCCACTAGGGGACAGTATCACATGACCCAAACCAAGATTTATAGAAAAGGGAATGTGAAGAACAACACAAACAAAGCAGAGCTCCATGTTTCATTGTAGGAATAATGAATAGAAATTGGTGTAAGTTTGCTTTGAAAAAATGCTGGGGGGGAAAAAAACCAAGTACGAGAAAAAACAGAAAAATAGAAACCAAGTCAATTCTCACTGAAAGCATTTCTGAAGTGTTTTCACTCGTCTGTATTCAGCAGTATAAAGAAGTTCATTATTCAAGCACTTCAGTTTAATCACTGTTTAACAATTCTAACAAGTCACAGCATGATGGACGCATTCCCAGGATTAAACAGGCCGTTATAATGGCTACCGCTGGTCTACATCACGTTATAATTGTAGTTTTCTGTAAATAAATTGTGTACAAGTATGTGATCATGTGATGCATGATATGAAATGCAGGGGAAATAACCTTATATACATTCTCGTGCTGTTTCTGGTACGAGTTTTCATAGAGGACACATTTATGGCTGTTAACAGCATTAATAGGGTTAAAACTGATATTTTACAAAGTTTCTGCCACTATATTTTTTTTAACAGACTACACCTCCAAAAAGGGGTTAGGGGAGCACATCCTGTAGGTGATGGAAAGTACCGGGTGCAGGAATGTAAACTTTTATTCTCTACAATCCAAGCGATATTACTCGGAAACCCTTGGAAGAAGGTTTCGTTACGTTTCGGGGCACACAACCGAACACACCTCCCAAACGGCACGATGCTGAGACCTCACTCTGCTGGATGATGCCTTATGACACGTGGTGTGTGTGATGGGTGGATGAGCCAGAGAGAAAGAAGCTTTGTGTGTGCAGGCATTCACTAATCCGGCCCTTCGTCACATCCCCCGGCTGAGTCAAACGCTGCGCTCCTCTCTTCACCCGCACCGACGGGGAGGGAGATGGCCGTGCACTTATTCTGATGCTAATGGGTTTTAATGACTCATTAATATACCAGAGGATTTGATCAATAAGTGACTGGCTGCCAGTTAGCCATTTGGAGTGTGATTATTGAGTCTAATCCAGTTTAATAGTTCTTCATAATGCGTGTTTATATATCAGGTGCTGATTTGACAATGCTGAGGACAGAGCAGAATGAGTGTAAAGCAAACACTTCATATCACAGTATAAGAGGAAACTGTGTAACTTTGTACCTGAATAAATTCCAGTGTGTTCACTGAAATTAAAAATATCACAACTAATGCCACCCTCACTCACTACCATAGCTGAGAATGAAACTATTAGAACAATAGAAAAGAAAACTTACAGTTAACTTACAGTTAATGCTAGAATTTGGGGCAGAATTTGTGCCACTATTTGTGCTACTGCGGTGAAAAACATACTGAAGGTTACAAAGCACCGACACTCGGAGACTCCTTACATAAATGCAAAATAAATGTCTCCTTACAGCAACCGTCACCATATCAAAGATTTTATGTTTTCCTTTGTTAAATATTGTGGGGTTTTTTTTTTAAGACCATTTAATATCAGTCTTAAATTATGTGGTCCCTGTGAACGAGCTGTTACTATAGAAACGATGACGTGTTAGAACGAGCACTTTATTATAAGCCTGTGAATTAAATTACTATAAGTGCTGTTAGAGAAAATTACTCATCACCTTCTGACTAATCACATTTGAGATTTAAACAGCGCTGTGCTATCAGTGTTGGAGAGTTTAAATAGGATTTTGATTAGCAGTGATGATGCCTTTAAAGCACTGTTATTTTTATTTTATTGTTTAATTAAACGTTTTCCTGTAGCTTCATGTATAATCTTATTGACTCAAATATGAATCATGTATTTGACTCACAACTCATTTGACTAACACGAGGGAAATATGAAGCATTGCCGTGCAATCTTAAGTGCAGAATCGAATTTAATATTATATTTTCCGTTTGGATTTAATTCTTGTTCCTCGTCCACAGTCTTACTGCAACGATCCTGACCTGGTCCTGGAGCTGAAGAACCTGATCGTTATATTTGCAGACACACTGCAGGTATTTCACACCTTATGTTCTCACGCTGCGAGGCTTCCTGACAGTTTGCACTGGTCAATCTGCGATATTGAATATGTACACACGTTTCCTTATATCAACAGTTCTGACATTTGTGGTTTTGACACATTGGCTGTTTTTCTCCATCTTGTGTTTTGACCAGAGTTATGGCTTCTCAGTGAACAGACTCTTCGACCTGTTGTTTGAGATTAGAGATCAGTACAATGAAACGCTGCTGAAGAAGTGGGCGCTGGTGTTCAGGTAACGCAGCATTTATACTTTAGTCCTGCGCACATAGATGCTACATCACGGAAAGAGTCGTTTCCTTATCATTTGTGGTTTTTCTTTTTTCTCCCTGGCAGAGAAATATTTGAGCTGGACAACTACAGCCCCATCCCCGTAGAAAGCGAAGCAGAGTACAAGCTTGTGGTCAGTAGATTCCCCTTCCACGATGCCGAGATTGAAAAGGTTTGTTCAGCCTTCTCAGACGGACATACCAAGATTTGTATTATATAATTTATTGTGCACGTCAGATAGGATTATGTCTTTGTGACATTTTTAATGCAATCAGTGCATGCTTTTTTGTGCTTTATTATATAGCAACCGTTTCCAAAGAAGCTGCCCATGTCCCAGTCAGTGCCTCAGATCTACATTCAGGTCAAGGAGTTCATCTATGCCAGTTTAAAGTTCTCCGAGTCACTACATCGCAGGTGAGTGCACGTCATGTTGACAGTGATCATTCCTGGAGATCCCAGTCACTCACCAGTGTCATACTGAGCACAATTCTCACACACACACTGATAAATCCTGAGTGATACGCATTCAGCGTATAAGGCTGAAGTTCCAAATATCTTTCATTATAGGTTTATACATACTCTCTGACGATGTGCTTGAAATCCCTGCTTTGGAAAATCGGTAGCACTACATAGAAGGCTGTTATTGGAATGTATGAAGAACTGAATTAGTGATTGAAGTAAACGATTTTGTACACTTCATTTCATGCAACACGCACAACATTCGCTTGTAATCGACACAGTAATTTGAACTTTGTAGCACAGTGCTGTTGAATGCTCCATTCTGATTGGTCCAAAGGCATTGTTTAACTTAATACAACAGCATGACTCGGAGAATAGTTTCGCCTGCAAGATTTGTATCAATGCACTCGTTCGAATACATTATCAGTTCTATAGAAACACCTTTCACAGGGACTTGTATGTCCTGTGCAGACATTTGTCATAAACAGATTTTTAAAATGTGTATGATTATTGATATTGTGAAGTTTTCAGTGAGGAGACCTTTATTGAGCATTTGTGGAAGGAGTCTCCAGTTTCACAGTTTTGTAAACAGTCAGAGGTAAAGCTGTAACTTTAAGTAAAGACGAGGGAACGTCTTGGCGGTTGCCCTGTAACATGACAAGCTGCGTTTTTTTGTATTATTAACTACAAGAGAGAGGAACAACTGTTTATAGCTGCCGTAATGTAAGTGATAACAGGAACTAGGAAGGAAGTGATAATAGGATGTTCCACGTAACTAAAAAAATTAATAAAAAGCATGTTGTGTTGGTTTTTCATTAATAAAAATATGATTATTGGCAAGTTGCTGTGGCGTAAGAGGAGTAAAACACTTCATATATGTGCTGTTATTGGAAAAGTGAATCAAACCCAGCAGCACAGTGAATTATGGGTATTCAGTGGCCCCTGTGGTATATCATTTGTACACTGCCTATCGGTGTGCTATTCTGTTTTTTTGAACACAGTTGTAAATGGACAGACTCCGAAACGAGTGCACTTTATAGTGAATAGGGCGTAGGGTTTTGGACACATACTCTCTTAGCTAAGAGTAACGTTGCTTTAACGTTGAACCAAAGATATTTGTTCTAAGTAAAGTGAAAGCTTAAGCCTGAGCTAATTTGGAGCTTTAGCCTCCATCATTGCTTCCATTGCCCAAACAAATTGATCAAGAAGTGACAGATTATCAAGCAGGTTTTGTCACTGAGCATCTGGTCGTCATCTGAGCAGGATCTGAGCAGCAGGTCTTAGGTCTTTTGTCAGTCGTGTCTTGTCAGCGCTGGCCTGTGGAGCTCTTATCTTAAATATGGCTGGAGAGAGTGACTTAACTGATACTGTCCAAGGGAAGCTCCATTCTGACCCACCTACAGCCAATCTGCCAGGATTTGTTCTCTTTAAACTCTGGGGCATTAAGTGAGGTGTTTTGTATGCTTGGTGCTTTGCTGGCCCAAATAGAGACAGTAAGTAGCTCCAGCCTACAGGTGGCATTTTGATCCGCATCCATTACATAGAGCTGCAACATTTTTTTCCCAACAGCACCACTCTATGGGAATAATGTTTGCGTTTGAGCCCTAACTTTGTAGTCATGTCCCTATTGGTACCGTTACTGAGGCCTGTGAGTGCTCTGGTTCCCTGACAGGAGAAGAAGTGGATGGTTAAAGCACAGCGTGTGTGGAGGAGTTAGGATCGATCTTTCCCTTGTGGGCAGTCAATGCAAATTACCGCACATTTCACACTCCTCTCTAATTGTTTCTTTGTCATGTTAAGGGAGTGGTAATGAGTGGCCTCTGGACCTCTCTATTGACTGTTTGCTTACCTAAACCCCTCCCTCCCAATCAACACCTCCAGACACTCTGACACACACACACACACACACACACACTATCTGCAGACTATCTGCAAAATCAACACTCTAGCAGCGTCCTGTTAATACTCGCACCTAGTTGCTGCTGCTGAGTTGGTTGACAGTGAGAGCTAGGTTAAGGTTAAAGGCTACTTTTTTTTTTCCATGGCACATGGAACAAGAGATGGCCCAAACAGGATTCACTGGGAATTTGGAGTTCTAGTAACACTTTATTTTCCACCAGAATGAAAGATGTGTGTGACAGATACAGTGCTGACAACGGTAAAAAATTACCGTGTTGTTAAGGTGCATGACGATGTCATTGTTAGTCCAAACACTTCTTCTTTGTTGACCTTAACTTATTTCTTCGATTGGCCATTTGCTTAACCAGGTCATATTGCAAACAAAAGGTCCATGCCATGAAATTATTCGAATTTTTGAGAATTATTAGAATTATTGTTGAAACTAAACGCACTGAAGCACTCCATGAATTTGGCATTCCATATCATTGGCAAACTACTAAAGCGTGTTTGTTCTTTTTGTATTTGTACAGAAGAACATTTGGCCAGAATGAGAAATATGAACAGTGCTGGTTACCCCAGTCCTGAGTACCATTCAGCCTTGTTGATGCCAGTGGTAGCTCAGTGGTTAAGACGTTGGACTTGTGATCGGAAGGTCATGAGTTCAAATCCCAGCACTGCCATGCTGCTCCTGCTGGGCCCTTGAGCGAGCCGCTTAACCCTCAACTCAGTTGTATAAATGAGATAATTGTACGCCTCTCTGGATAAGAGCGTCTGCCAAATGCCGTAAATGCCAGTCATGAGTAGGTACCAGAAACCAAATAACTGGAATCTTTGGTACTGGACCAGTGGCAAATGGGAAGAGACTAGTTTAATCTTTTAATGCCAAAATTTCCCTTACTTTATGCAGTTAAAAGAGACACTTAGACTGTAACAATCATAGATTGGGATCTGGACATAGTATCCATACGAGTTCTCAGTGTGGCACCTGACAGAATCATGCACTGTGTGAAAGAGAAACCTTCTCACTAAGATGATTTGTTTTAGTCATAAACGGAAAGATGAAAAGATCTCCACATGTTCACAGTTGCCCTGTAAACGCAGTCGTGTTCATGCAGCGTCTCTTAACTGGTTCATCTGTCCCTTCAGCTCTACTGAGATCGACGACATGCTTCGTAAATCCACCAACCTGCTGCTGACGAGGACGCTGAGCGGCTGCTTACAGAACCTCATCAGAAAGCCTCATATAGGACTCACTGAGGTCAGAATCATATTTCTGCAGTCACCCTGCGCATAAAATACCGATCCAGTTTGAGAGACTGTATGTAAACAAGTGTGGCATGATGGAGTTATGTGACTGTTTTGCAGTTGGTTCAGATCATCATAAATACCACCCACTTGGAGCAAGCGTGTAAATACCTGGAAGATTTCATCACCAACATTACCAACGTCTCTCCAGAAACCATCCACACCACAAGACTCTATGGCCTCTCCACATTTAAGGTTCGATACTTGGCAAGCCTGGTGTGTAATGTTGTAATGTTGTTTTCTTCTTCATGAGTGTAAATCAGTGAGATGGCATCTGGAATAATGTAGAGGTTATTCTGCGCCAGGAGCAAACAGACGCTCCTCCAACAATGCCAGATGTCCTAATCACAAGCGAATGTTTTTTTTTTCTCTGTAATAATAAAATAGTAACTAATCATACAGCTTTTAATTCCTTAAACTTGACAACCCTTTCACAGAAGAAGCCAGTAAGAACTTCTTCCTGTTTGTAGTGCCCTTTATATTGAGCCTACTAGCTTACACAGTGCTGTGCAAAAGTCTTAGACATCCTGTTTTTCTTCTTTTAGTACAAACTTTGTTATAGATTATTATTTTATGACTTCTACATTATTGGTTCAGTACAAAAACATTGTAGATTTCCAAAATCTAAATACAAAATTAAATGCTACAGAAAAAGTCAGTAAAGAAAGCAGCATGTTACGCAAGAGACCACTTTTCAGACAAAAAACATAATGAAGGCTGCTGGGGTTTTACTGCAAAAATAAGAAGCGAGTGTGACAGTCAAAGTCTAAAGAAGAACTGCGGCTGCTTCTGCAAGATGCTCAGTAAAATTTCCTTATAAAAACTAATTTCCTAATTTCCTTATAAAACTGCGCAAATTGTACCTGAGACTACATTCGTCACACCAGATATAGGCTTTTGTTTCATTTATTACTGTTTACTGCTCTTTACAGTATTTCTTTAATGTAGAAACATTTAATTCAATTATTGTTGAAGGCATCTTTGCTCTACAGCATTTCTTTGCATGTGCCCAAGACTTTTGCACAGCGTATCTTAAACCAAGTGCTTTATGGGATTATAGGTCACCAAGCCGGCAAGTCGTTTTAGTGGAAACGAACATTCATGAAACGGTTCCTTTGTCTTTAGGATGCCAGGCACGCAGCAGAAGGCGAGATCTACACCAAGCTCAACCAGAAGATCGACGAGTTCATCCAGCTGGCCGACTACGAGTGGAGCATGGCCGAGTCGGACGGCAGGGCCAGCGGCTACCTCATGGACCTCATCAACTTTCTGCGCAGCACCTTCCAGGTCTTCACACACCTGCCGGTGAGCCTCGCTAAGCACGCACAGCCTCGTCACGGTGTTGTTCTCATTGAAAACGGTGCTGCGTGTGTTTCGGGTTGTGGATATAAGTGTTTGTCGAGCTGACCGATTTCTGTGTGTGTGTTGGTCCTGTAGCACGTCGTGTTGGCGTATCTGTTTCTTTTACCGTGCGTCTGTCATTTTATGGGGACAGAAGGACCTTTTAGAAATCCCAACAAAGACACATAGAGTACAGGAGAACAGAAGAATATTCATTTTTTTACTTTATAATATGTCATGCAGTGGATTAGAGTAGCAGTTCATATTGGACGCCGATGCTTACTAGTCCTAAACAGAACACTTTTTTAGCATTCCTGGTTATTTAGAACCAAATCATTCACACATTTAAAGATTTCATATATTTTTAAATGATGTAACCATGAACCTGAACATCAGATACAGGTCAGTTTCTGTTTTTAAAGACGTAGTGCTTGCCTGCTTTACTCTCCAGCTCGCCCTTGCTCTGAAAAATCTTACTTTGTCTCTTGTTTGATCTCCGCTGCTTTTTGTTTTGTTTTGTTGTTTCCAGGAATGTCCTCTCTCTCCTCCAAGTGACTGTAGCCTTGTATTTCTTTCTACCAGGCATGCTTGGTTATCAGACTTTTCTTTATCTGTCCATTTATTGTTGCCATACTTTCTTTCCCTGTCTGTGTTTTTTTTTTATTTTGTTGGGGGTTCTGCTCAGAATAACACCAATGATCATGCTGCGATGTCGGTAAGTACACACCCTCCTTACACCCCCAGAGGGGAAAAAAAAAAAAAAAAAGCGCATGCTCGTGTCCGCTGTGTGGACTCGCCTCCAGGCTTGCTTTGCTTCCTTCTCCACATTGTTGTACCAAAAATGAACCAGATCAAATGTCGTGCCCACCTGATCTGTTTCCCCTGACTGTCTCATGTGGATGCCGGCATCTGCTCAACATAGGACGGATTCTCACTTGAGATTCACACGCGGAGGTTTTCGTTTCCAAAGCCTTTATCCCTTGTGTTGTAACTCCAAGTCTCAAGTCAGAATGCAGCCTGATCATTGACAGCAGAATGAAATGTGTGGTCTGAAACGTCCTGTGGTATGTGCGTTCAGGTACACCGAACGTAGCTTAAGCTTCACGTACTATCTTAGGTACAGTCTCTTTTGAAAAAGTCGATTTGGATTTATTCAGTTGGTATACAGAACGGTCCAAAAGCCTGAGTCTGCTCCTCACTCTCTATTTCATCATTTATTCCTGTGATGGACTGGCATCCCATTCCGGGGGTATTGCATGCCCGGTGTTCCCGCCACAGCCCCCGGATGCACTGCGACCCTGTCCAGGATGAAGCTTTGCTAAAGATGAATCGTTAAAAAAAACCTTTTATTCAGTGGATCATTATTATTCAATAATACATCATCTAAACCTGAATGGCTATGCCAGCCTTAGCCATAGATTAACAATGAAAAAATTGTTGTGCTGCCACACATTTGCACTAATTGCATTATTGTTGTGGTGTTCCAGCATCGAACACGTGAGTATGCCTCCGTGAGTACAGCCTGTTATAAGTTACTCTACGTTCACACTAGCAGGTGCCGCTCGTGACATTTATAGTTTGTCTCTTAGGGTCTCTAATGAGATATGATCGTAGCCGTAATTTATAGCCTACAGCATACTATACGATATACACACACTACTTTTGTTTACAGTGTATTCAATTTGATTTACATGTTACATGCTAGGCTTTGTGCTAGCTTTGTTGGCAGATTCACAAAGCAAGCTAACTGTAAGCGCTACGTAGACTCACCAGAGGCAACAACGATCTCTCTTACGTCCTTCTAACATAATATCTCTACACGTATTTGATGAGAAATTGTATATGACAGGATGAAACCTGACAAGGTTATATATAATTTTTTTTTTTGCATCAAACAGTAAATGTGAACTAATTGCAGGTAGGAACTGAAGTGGTGCATGGGGAACTGAAGAAAAGTAGGACCACGCGTGCCATGGGATTGGTCCTAGGAGTCATTTGAGTTGACCATTTGGCTTGTTGCTTTTCCTAATTTGCATAGACCTGAGAAAATCTCAATTCAGACATCGCTTGTTGCACTGCCGCTTTGTTGCTTGCTTCTGTCGCTGAAATTGTGGCTCCATGTCACACATAAAAAAAAAAAGAATGATTGCCTGTCGCTTGCTTGTGTGAACGTAGCAGGACTGTAGCCAAGACCGGGACTAGCCAAGTCTTAAAGGGGTCGAGACCAAGTCAAGATCGAGTCCAAATGAACGTAAGGCCAGATCGAGACCAGACGAATCAAGATCAAGACCGAAAAACCATCAAACCCTTTTCGAGGCCAAGCTTTTACTTATTGCAGACAAGTTCTCTTGAGAATTACCTGGAATCCTGAAGAATCATTCTGGACTATAGATGTAGACATATAATTGGGTTGTCACTAAAAAACAACTCGAACATTATTGTTTCAAACTCTTGTTCGAGACCAAGGCATTATTTAGTGAGACCAATGCCCGAGACAGAGACAAGTCCAAGTACAAATTCTAATAAGTCTGCACCAAGTCCCAGCCGATACAGAAAACGTCTTGGATTTGTATTAATAAAGAATAGTCTAAGTCTTCAATTGGAGAAATATAATTGTATGATTATTATAGCTTTCCCGGAATTCATGTGTTTGGATCCCAGTGGTTCTATGGACGTCCGTAACTGTCCTTCCCCAGTCACGTTTGTTTGCAAGCTCATACGTATATAGTACAGGGAAGTTAGTGCTCTCCTCCAAGTACATTCAGTATTATTTAAGATAATAGAGCAGACTCACCTTTTTAACCCTACTGTATATGCGAAGTTAAGGTCTGTCTTGCACACTAGCTAGGCATTTTAACTTTCTTTTAACCTTTTTTTTTTAAACGCTGATACCCTACGCACTTAGTAGTGGCATGTACGTCGACTGTTTGAGCTTTTGTCAGTATGAAGTGGTTTGTTTTTGTGACAGATTTGGTTTTTATTTCTCATTCAACTCTCTGGCTTAGCCTCATACACTGCTTCATAAAGCTGTCGGTGTGTTGGGTGTTTTAGCTTCTTGTGTGAATTTGAGCAGCGTCATGTGAAGTTGCTTGATAAGATGATAAGTCTTGAATTGGAGCAGAAGCAATTACGCTGTATGGAAGTGTGTATTGTAGACGCAGGTGTTATTGATGTGTCAGTCTTTCATGTAAAACTCGACAGTGTGTTCATTATTGTATGCAGTTTTATATATAAATAACTCACATGTAATGAGACTTGTAATGAATTCCTTCTCACATCCTAATAATGGACAAGGTTGTTTATTGATTTATTCATTTAACGATGTTAAATGTTCACTATATATAAAGTATTTTGTATTGGTAAGTTATCGGCATGTGTGTATGTTGGTGTAGCAGTTAGTGCATGAGTGTTTGTGCGTGTGCGTGAGTGTATTGAATTTGGTCGGTTAATCCTGCCCTCTGTGTAATCCTGCTCATGATGAGCCATGTCAACCTGCATGATCAGTCGTTATCAGTATGTGATTTAACAGTGTGTGTGTGTGTGTGTCCAAAATGCAAGACCATTTGTAACACCTATTCTCATGGTTAGAGCTGTAGACATCCTTAAATTTAATACTATTGTGTTGATATTTTTGAGAAGCTTATGAACATTGAAAAAGCCAGAGTTGAGGTAAAACAAAATATGGCTAATTCTCTGACTCCATATAATCTGAATGTCGGTGCTCATTTTATTTACACACACATAATAGGTCCAATTTGACACTCATCATGTCAGCATACTGAATGGCAATATTTGCTGAAGTGGCACACTGAGGAGAATGGTAACACAGCACTACTTGATGTCATCTCTGCTGTCTTTGTGTGTGTGTGTGTGTGTGTGTGTGTGTGTGTGTGTGTAGGGGAAAGTGGCTCAGACGGCCTGCATGTCAGCCTGCAAGCACCTCGCCACCTCCATGATGCAGATGCTGCTGGACACAGAGCTCAAGCAGGTCAGCATGGGGGCCATCCAGCAGTTCAACCTGGACGTCATCCAGTGTGAACGTGAGTACTGCGACACCATACCTATTGCTGCATATCATACAGTGTTGGCTTGAGTATATGAGGAGGTTCAACAGTGCCTTGATTGGCCAAAAGTGCACGTTTAACCTTCACTGGGTGATCCCCTGGGCAATACGTGAGAATGCAAATGTGATCTTCATATTCCGATACTGTTACTTTTGTGTTCCCTTCAGAGAATGACAATTAGGATCACTCTGTCTGCTGTTGAGCAGAATCTAATCGTGCTTCTCAGCTGAACAAATCCATACCCAGGGCTGTCCGTATCCTCACTGAATGTGTATGCCAGTTTCCCATCACATAACTATCCGTGAATGTAGGAGGAGTTGCTCTGGAGGCTGTCTTTCTTTAGTGAACATACAAATCAGCAGACTTTCACTTAATGGCTGCCCATGCACCTAAACATAGCCAAGTGTGCCAATACTTTCATCTTTAATCCAAATACAGAGTTTGTGGTATGTTTGAGAGCAAACCTTACCAAATGACGTTAAGCTAAAAACACAAGATATGTGGCTGAATCTCAAATGTCTTTCTGCGTTATGCATGAGAGCACTAGATAGGGTGTATATTATATCCTATCTAGAGTGCAAAGAAAGTACAGAAGCCATTTGGGATTTGCTCTAACTAGAAGATAGCAGACATTTCAGGGCACAAATGTGAGCTTTTGTTAAAAGACAACATTATTGTGGGTGAATAGGTCAAATGAATCTGAATCATTAAGCTGTTTAAAACCGATTTTTGCCTCTCAAATCTGCCACTTTTCTAAAGAATAAGAAACTCCACTAGCCTAGTGAAGATTTTGGTGCTGGTAGAGAGCCATGTCAGACATTAATCTGTGTGACTGCACTTCAGCAATGCGACAGTCTACAATATTTTTAGCTCCACCCATACGTCCTGGCTTGGCTCATGTGGTACCTAGGCGAAAAAGGGTAACTAAATTCAGCACGGGTGCTTAGGTACGTCACAGCTTGCATGGTGGTAGAACAGCAGAAATGTCATGGGTTATGGGTAATATGTCGAGCTGAGCCACTTGGTGGAAAACCAATATAACCGAACTAAAGTCTGTCAAAGTAGAGTTTCTTCAGGTTTTACTACTTTCGTGGTCAGTGAAATAGTATGAAATCTCTTAAGTTTACCGTAAATGAGGGTTATTTGTATTTAAAAAAAAAAAAAAAAGGTTCTTGGGTGAAATTACAGTGAGTGGAATTTTCCACTGAAAAAGGCTTTTTGGTCTGAGAATTAGATTTAATCTTTGTCCGGAATGCTATCTGTAGATATCTAGAAACTTTGGTTAAGCATACAGAGGAGCTATGTGTGGATTTGACCACATGCTCAGTTGCGTGAATGTTTTAATAGATGTTATCCTGTTGCCATTGCCAGCAGCTTTGGTTTTCTCACCCAAAAAGACTTCTTTTAAGTAGGTCTTTCACCGTGACGTCTTTGCGTCATTTCATACGCCACTCTGCCTGTTAGTGGATTTCACCCAGACACCATAATTACTGCTTTCAGAAACGTGTCTAAAGTAAACAAATCCACATCTAAGGCATGTAGCACATTCTGAAAGCTCTCGTTACCTTTAGTAGGGAAAACGAGTCAAGGTCAGGACTGAGTTTAAAGACCTTTTTTACATATCTTATTCATGGATTCTTGGCATGCAGGCATACGATGGCATTTCGGCTGCCCAAATGTGTGCACTGTGGTGCACTTCATTTTGTGTATACACAGTATATGACGGGTTGAGTAAAAGCCAACACCATGCCATCTGCCTCCATGAAAGATGGAGAAAATATGGCAAGGATGTGGCATAAATCTAAAAACCACCTCATGGAGAGAAAATCTATTTAAACTTTGTGTTCTGTTTGTAAATTGTACACATGTACAATAGTCACAGGATGTTTTCAGCTTGTTGTGCTCAGCTTGGTTTCTACAAAAGGCAATAATACACACACCCACCAGCAGGAACCCCTGGAATGGAAAGGGGGCTTTTTGTGATTCCATTGTCAGAACTTGATCATCACTAAGATGAAGAGCAAGACACGTGAGGCATTTTAAAATACCCGTTAATGGGTGATAGCTGTATTGCTCTAAAATGTAATAAGAGGGTCTGGGTAAATAGGACACAATGTTGCTAAGAACAAAAGCAACTTAATTTAACTTCTAAAATCTGTTTATAATATTCAGTCTCCATCTGAACTTGTTACACAAGTGACACGTCCAGTATATCATGTTAGTCTTCAGTCTGTTTGAAGTAGTGGTGCTAAAAATGAAACACTCTTAACTACTATTGATTCAAGATTGAAGAATTTACTGTCATTGTCACGGACAATGTTCCAAACAGTACAAAGTTAACATATTGAAGACTGGAAAATCTTCTATCGTCTAGTTTCAGTGAGCCTGCGCCCACTGTAGCCTCAGATTCCTGTTCTGGGTTGACAGAAGTGGAACCCGACCTGGCTGCAGCCCATCCACCTCAAGGTTTGGTGTGTTGTGGGTTCTGAGATGCTTTTCTGCTCACCACGGTTGTAAAGAGTTGGATGTTTTTAGTTTTTCGCAACATGCATTGTGCTGCTGGCACATGATTGGCTGATTTGGAAAACTGCACGAACCTGCAGGGCTACATGTGTCCCTAATAAAGTGGACGGTACCACTTATATCAAAAGGAGAAATGAAGTTTAAGAACACACAATTCGCAGTATTGCACATATTGCTATTCCACCAATTGCACTGTGGTCGCAATCAGAATATTGCACACACTGTTATTACACACCATCGGTCCTCATTAGTCAATCTTTTATTAAAATTGTGTGTAAATGTTTGCGTAAGCCGAACCTAAACTAATATTTTTCGCCGGATTTATAAAAGGCTGCACAGAGGGCTGGAGACATGAAATGACTACTAATGTTGAAAGAAAAGGCAGAAAAGCAGAAGTGGAAGTTATTTTGACTCACCAATAAATTTACTTAGCATCTGAAAAGGTCAGAATCTAGAGACAAATTACAGAAAAGGTGAATTAGGTGTGAACTGAATGAAGTGAAAAGAAAATGGTGTGACATTGAAACAGAGGAGAAAAAAGATCTACACTGTGCCCAGGTGATGAAACTTAAAATAGATTTAAGTGTCTCTCCCGATTGTGCTGGATCTAACGTGCATTAAAAGAAGATGCCGGGGCAAACGGAACCAATTTATAAGCCAGCTTTCATCCTCCGAAAAAAATCATGCCGGTCTTTAACTATCCTTTCCTTCATAAGCACTAAATCTTCCATCAGCTGAGGTGTTTGTTTACGGCTTAAGGCTATGCGCAGACAGACCGGCCCATCCTCTGTGTATATGACGGCAGTTTTTTTTATTTATTTATTTTTTGGTCATAATGGAATGATTAGCTTAATGGCCTTGTGTTGGCTCGCTTTCTTCGTATCCTTTAATTAATGCCTGTTACACAAAACTTTCTCAATGGTATTCTGGATCCCTGACCAAGTGAACTAGCATGAGCATGTGTTTTTGATAGAGATTCCATTCTGGATAAAGGCGTCTTAAAAATAATAAACGTTATATATAAAAAAAAAAACAAAAAAGCCATTTACACTCGTGTATTCCATAAATGAAACTGCAGCAATCATTAGTTAGTCTTCGTAAATTTACACACACTCAGGAGCATGAGTAGGATCCGTACGTTTTCCAAAATTACAAGATTTTCATGAATACCAAATTTCCTGTGTAAACGCTCCTAAGGATGATATATTAATAAATCACTTCGTATTCGGCTGTATAAATGAGGCCCAATGTTATTGTTATTGCACACATTGCTATGTCATTGCAGTCTGGGCTCTGACATGGTTATAAAGTGTCCATGCATATTAAATATAGTCAATGCATATGAATGAAGAGCTGTAGAAGAATCCAAGATGGCTGCATGCACGGAGGCTGCGTCTCTTAGCTCTCCTGAACTACTACTGATGAAAGTGTAACTACTGGTTTTTTTTTTTAATGTGGCTGGTGAAACTTCAGAAAGTAACTCTCGCGTATGTTCTACTTGTTGTAAAACTAGTGCACATATGACCACAGCATGACTGAGAGCTTGTATTTTGTTCCAGCTGGTTTCTGAGTGTTATATTAGCAACAGGGGCTAATCACAAGGTCCATGTGATCCAAATGTAGATACAAAAACATTCATGTGTCTAGCACCGTGATCTGTTAGGCATGAATTGTGGACATTTTGGAACGTGCCTGTTGGTCTCAGTGAAAAAAAATACGGACTGAGCTTATACTTATTCCCATTCTTAGAATGTAATTCAATAAACATGTTCATACTGATAATTTTTTTTTTACTAGAACCGTAAATAACCTATCATATAGCTAACATAAAAGTTGGTTTTATCAAACACCTCTGCATTTAAGGTAAAGGTGCATATTGTTGTGCTGCTTAAGTGCAGAACCTGGTCTATGGAAAGACCTCCTTTATCTCATGCAGGACAGACCAGAGCAAATCATCAGTCTGTTAAATAGACAAAGAGAGAAGCGTTGTGCCCTGTGTGCCTTAGCCGCTCAACCGTTCGTATGCTACATCACTGTCACATGTGGAGAAATGCGGGTCGTGTGCGTGGTGTTTGTAGCTGCCCCTGTAGAGCCCTGAAGCTGCTATGACAGGGTGACTCAGAGTTCATACCGGGGTTCAGCAGCACAGGGAATACCTGAGGCCTCTCGCTGGCTGTGAATCAAGAACTGGGAGAGGCTCATCGTTTCATGATCCAATATAATTCACCAGTGGTTCAATTCCCACCAGGCAAAACACGACAAAAGAATTCATATCTGTTGCTCTGCCTGTGAGTACCAGTAACCAGTACCTGGTTACAGGTTCATCATGTCGTAATGGATCATGGATATGTCTTAAAAGAAGAGCTATGAAAGAAATAATCCTATATATCTTCTATAGAGAAGATTATTCTTCTTCAATGCAAGTTCCCTAAAATGGCTACTGGCAATATGAATCTACAAATACAGTGACTCCCTACGAATAATATTAAACAGTTGTTCATCATAAAATTCAGAATGGAGTAATTGAGTACTGAGAATTATTACATTGCATTCTTATTATCTCTGCAGTATTTGCCAGTTCCGAGCCTGTGCCAGGATTCCAGGGGGACACACTACAGCTGGCGTTCATTGACCTTCGACAGGTAAGCACGAGACCTCAGCAGCCCAGCATCAGAAACTGAGCCGAGGTGAAGAAGCTACAGTGGGCCAGTAATGGACAGCTCAGTGATTTTCATCTTAACAGCAGTCATTAAGCTATTATCAGATTTAGTCATCTGTATTATGGTTAATATTCGCTGGAACTTGTAATATGTGCCTGAAGTGATGGTTCCTGTTGGTAGAAACAAAATTGGATAAAGTGGGGTACTTAATGTTCACAGTTTGAACAGTCTCTGACTGTAGGCTTTCTCTTTTGTTTTAAAGAAAACAGTATGAACCTGTATACCTCACACATACCGCTGTACAAGACGAGCATTCTCTATAGTTTTTTTTCCGAAATTCTGGTTTTTTTTTTGTTTTTTTTTAAATAAAGTGCAAGCCTTATGCTTCTCACAGTGCTATATACACACACACACACACACACATATATATATATATAAGACACTTGGGTTTAAAAATCAAAGATGAGTATGTGATGATAAATCAGAATTTCAGCTTTCATTTCCTGATATTTACAAGTAGATGTGTTAAACAATTTGGTGAAGTGAAGTGACTTGTGGCCAAGTACAGTGACCCATACTCGGAATTTGTGCTCTGCATTTAACCCATCCAAGTGCGCACACACACACACCGTGAACACACACCC